>PISW01009410.1:0-61214 GCA_004023785.1 Mungos mungo
TATGACAAGCTTTTTAAATTCTTGATCTGATATGTTGTCTAGATCTGCCTTGAGCAGTTCTGTGGCTGTGACTTCCTCCGGGAAGTTCTTCAGGGGAGAGTTTCTTCGTTTTGTCATTTTTGCTAGTTTTCTGTCTCTTGTCACCTTTAGAAAGCTCGTTGTGCTCTGTGCACCTAATAATATTTCTCTGTTATGGGAGTTTTACTGACTGTCCAGGGCCTGCTTTTTCAGGAAATATTCTCTTAATGATGTCTCTCAGTTTCTCTTGTTGTGCCTGTGAGTATTTTATTTCCCTACTCTGCAATATTTGTGACTCGCCTTCTTGCACACTTTGGCTTGTTTCTTGGTGTAGTCGTAAGAAGGAAAACAGACTGACAAACACAGAGGGAACAGAAGCACACATATACACAGACAAATCAAATAAAGAAACACATTACCAGGGGGAAAGAAAAGAAAGAAAATGGGAGGGAAAGAGACGAAAAGAAGAGAAGAAGAGAAAATAAGAGAAGAGAAAGAAGAAAAGAAAAATAATTATATATAAAAGGGGGTCGGAGACAACAAAGGACAGTAGACCGTTTAAAAGTGTATGACCAGTTTAGGGGAGAGGTAAGGATGACATACAGGAGAATATATCTGGGTTGCAAGAAGGTGAAAAAGTAAGGGAGAAAGGAGAAAGGAAAATAAGGAGTAAAATTTAAAAGAATTTAGTAAAGAAAAAGGAGAAAAGGTAATAATGACAAAGAAATAAGTACAAAACAAGTGAAGAAAGAAAAAATTTTTTTTTTATATTTAAAAAAAACCAGCTCCCCTGGTGGATAGGCGTGGTTTGACGCGGTAGGTCTTGGGGGCTGTTCTCAGAGGCTCCGCCCCTGCCTGAGGCAAAGTGAGCAGCAGGGAGGTGAAGAGTGCACCTTCACAGACTCAATTGCAGAGTCCCCACCCCCAGCCAGGATCGCCATTGCAAAGGGGGAAGGGAAAAAAGAAAAATAAAACAAAACAAAACAAAAAACAAACAAAAAACTGAGTCTCTCTTGGTTTCTGATAGCTGTTGCTCAAGGCGCTGTGCGCTGCTGGAAATGAGCTGGGAGCTCCTGCAGTTTAAGCGCGCGCCCAGGCCCCCACCCGCCCCCGACTCCATGTCGGAGGTCGCGTAGGTGTGGGCCCTATTTTTTCCTGTGGGCACCCGGGATTCGCGCAGGTCGTACAGGGGGCGAGGTGCGCCATGGAAATGCGGTCCGTGGTCCCGTTCCCAAAACGAAGTTCGACCTGCTCTCCCCCTGGTGCAGCCGCAGCCCCGGCCGCTCTCCGCCACCGGGAAGTCCGCTCCCCTGGCGCCACCAAGCTCTGGGCCGCTCTCCCCCGCTGGGAGGTCCGCTCCCCCCGGCGCGGCGCCGCGCCGCTGCGGGCCGCTCTCCACCGGGAGAAAAGCCGGGAAGTGCGCTCCCCTGTCTCTTCCCTTTGTCTCGGGCTCCCCGCGCTTCCCCCACTTTGGGCTGGGGATCTTGCCTCCCCTGCCCGTCCCGGGCTGGCCCGTTTTCAGATCTCCCCCGTTCGCCTTCACTCACCCAGGTATCCTTGAGATTCTATTCTTTCTGGGGTCCGTATTTTCTCCTTCCGCTCTCGCAGATGAGAGTAATATCCCTCTCGGTTCGATAAATGGGGCGGATGGAGTTTACAGAGCTCCCTTCCTCTCCGCCATCTTGGGCTGCCGATGGAGAAAGAGAATCTTAAGCAGGCTTCACACTCAACATGGATCTTGATGTGGGTCTTGATCCCATGACCATCCGCTAAAATCAAGAGTTGGATGCTCACCTGACTGAGCCACCTGGGTGTTCCTACTTAACGATTTTTATTTACTAAAGTTTATCTTTTTTTGATGTCTTGAGGAAGATTTTTCTTTCCTATGTTTAAAATTTTTGGATGTTGAGTATATTAGACATGAGCAGAAGCCTGATAAAAGAGTAGTGTATATTACCAAAATCATTAAGGTGCTGGTTAGAATGGGGTCACAAACAAAGGTAAAGGGTACTTAATGTTCTACAGTTTTCAAGGAACGTGGAAAGGAACTTAAGTTTTAAAAACCAACATTGTTTCATTCGATTCTCTGCCTTCTCTTTTTTCTTTTTATATAGTCTGTTTACCCAGTAGGATACACCAGTATCACTTTTGATCCTGTATTCTGTTTTATTGGACCATTTTCCTTTTCTTATTTTTTTCTAATAATTTCTAGTCTTGTATTTCGTCTTCACTTAAATAGCAAGGAAAAAATGATCCAGAATTAAAAACTTACTATGAAAAATTTGTAGATAGATAAATAAGAACGAACTCTGAATAAGAAACTAGTAGTAATAGGAAATTTCTTCATTTCACTGCATAAGTTTTTGACATAAAGGGTTGTGGGAGTTAAATGCCTTGAACTGGGATTTCATTCTGAAATTTGGTTTTCATTAAAATTATCCTTGTGCGTATAATGACTTATTGTTATTTTGATTATACATCCAGCCCTCCACAACTGTTAAAAGAATCACATTACTCTAAAACTGCTCTAGATCGAAGAACAAGTATCTCTTCTGTTTCTGAGTGTGAGGTGGATCATGGTGGAAGGAAAACGCATCGAAAGATGAAACCAAATGTCACCAGAGGGCGTGGATCAAAACGAATCCGAAGTAAGGCCTCTAGGAAGGAACCTCGTGCTTCCAAGTCCATGCTGGTGACTCTTCGGGCTTCTCAGGAAGATGATGAAGATGATGCTGAAGATTTTGAGCCTGATTATGAAGAAGAAAATTACCATCTTGCTCCAGAAGAAGTAAACAAAGCTCCCGTGTTTGTTCCCATTGGTCTCCGATCTCCTGAACCTGTTACTTCTCAAATCGAGGAAACGATGGAAGAGGTAGTTTGGTTTTTTTGAATTGTTGGAACTTTGTTTTACTTGTCTTTTTCTTTTAGCGTATCTTTATTTCTTCTTAGTGATTATTAGTATATGAACAGTTCATTCCATAAAAAACCTCTGCCATGTGTAATTCGTTTAAGCCCTGGTAGATATTTGAAGGAATCAGTAGAGGGAGGCTCCTGTATTACTGAACCTCTACAATCCAGGCCTGCCATGAGGTAGTTAAGCGTAATAAGTGATAGAAATCTGATTTCATTTGTATGTGGAGGCTGCTAAGTCTACTTTCTGATGAATTTTTCTTTTTCGTTTTGGCAGATGTTTTAACTCTCTGATAGGCTTAGGCTAAGCTCTGATTGGTAGAGAAGGTAGAGGGGACACGTTTCTTTTGTTTTTTCCTTCTCTTTTTTAAAAATTGTGGTAAAGAGTGCCTGGGTGGCTTAATCGGTTGGACGTGCGACTCTTGCTTTTGGATTTAGGTCGTGATCTCACAGTCGTGAGATTGAGCCCCCCATCAGGCTCTGTGCTAGGCACGGAGGCTGCTTGAGATTCGCTCTCTCCTTCCCTCTGTCCTTCCTCACCTTGCACTCCCTTCCCCTCTCTCTCAAAATAAAAAAATAAAATTATGAAAAAATTGTAAGACATACATATAAAATTTACCACCTTAGCCATTTTAAAGTGTATATAGTTCACTGGCATTAAATTTATTTATATTGTTGTGCTACACCATCACCACCATCCATCCACAGAGGTTTTTTTTGCCTTGCAAGACTAAACCTGTACCCATTAAACAGTAATTCCCCATTATCTCCTCCCCTCTCACTCATGGCAAACACCATTCTGCTTTTGTCACCATGACTTGACTCTAGGTACTTCATGTAACTGGAATCATACATACACTATTTGTCTTCACTGTCACCAGCTTATTTCATTTAGTATAAAGTTTTTAGGGTTTGATCAGGTCGTACATGTATCAGAATGCTTTTTTTTTTTTTTTTTAGTATTAAAGAAGATTTTTTTACTGTTTTTTTTTTTTTTTTTTTTTTTTTTTTTTTTTTTTTTTTTTTTTTTTTAATTTTTGAGCAAACACAAGCAGGGGAGGGGCAGAGAGAGAGGGAGACAGAGAATCCTAAGCAGGCTCTGCCCTGTCAGCGCAGAGCCTGATTGGGGCTGAAATTTAAGAAGCCATGAGATTATTACCTGAGCTGAAGTCGGATGCTCAACTGACTGAGCCACCCAGAGGCCCCCAGAATGTTCTTTTATTAAGACTGAATGATATTTCAGTATGCGTCTGTACTGCATTTTATCTTGTCATCTGTCAGTCGACAGTTGGGTTACTTCTCCCTTTTGGCTCTTACGAAGATTGCTGCTGTGAACATGGGTGTACAGATACCTCTTCTAATCTCTGTTCTCAGTTCTTTTGGGGATATACCTAGAAGTGAACTCACTGAATTACATGGTAAATTGTACATTGATGTTTACTGTTTTGAAAAACTGCCATATTGTTTTCCGTAGCAGTTGCATCATTGTACCTTCGTGTTAGTAGTGTGTAAGGGTTCTGATTTCTCCACATTCTCACCAACCCTTCTGTATTTTGTTTTTTGTAGAGTAGCCATCCGAGTGGGTAGAAGGTGTAGAAGCATAATATTTCAATTTACTTTATTATAAGAGCTTCTTATTTTTTGCCTCCTGGTCTAGTATTCTAACTTTGTAATTTTAAAGCTTTTTGCCTCAAGTTTTAGTAACTTACTTTGCTTAAAGAGCAGCACATCTGCATCTCTTATAGTAGGCATTCATGCTAGTTTCTGAGTCGTTTGCAACAGAATTAGGAGGTAACCGAGAAACTAATGATGATGATAACAAAAGAAGGAGGAAACTTTAACCAATTCAAGTAATGTTGATTTCAGAATTAATGCATTATTGAATCTGTGTCCTCACATTTATGAATGGAAGTCCACAGCCACCTTTACTTATTGATAATAATCATATAGTAGATGTTATAAAGTTGATAAGTTAGAATGGTTGGAAATAAAAATGATACAAAATGAATTTTCTTATAACTAAAAGTTCATAATTGAAGATAATGAATTTAAGTTTAAGTTGAAATGAAGAAAACCCAAAAGGAAGGTTTAATTTTTTGCAAGGACAGCTGGTTAACACTGCTTGAGAATACATTGGGTTACATGTTTTGTATTTTGCAGATTTCATTGGTTGAAAGGCACATTTCTAGCACAGGACTTACCCGAAAATAATTTCTGAAAATCAGGTTCCAGGATGTATCCCTGAATTAATACAGAGTTCCTTCTTAAATCGCATTAATGATAAAAATTTAGCAAAGAAAGCTTAAATCCTATTCTTATAGCCATCTTACTGAGGTGGAGAAATATGTTGATGTGTTAGAAAATGTTCCCTTTAAAAAGCCTTGACAAAAAAATAAAAAAATAAAAAGTAAAAAAAAAAAAAAAGCGTTGAGTTGGGCACCTGGCTGGCTCAGTTTGTTAAGCCTCAGACTCCTGATTTTGGCTGAGGTCACGATCTCACAGTTTGTGAGATTGAGCCCCATGTTGGGCTCTACACTGACAGTATGGAACCTGTTTTATATTTTCAGTCTCTCCTTCTCTCTCTGCCCTTCCCCACCTCAAAAAAATAAACTTAAAAAAATTGATAAATAAAAAGCATTGAAATACATTGGTATGTTATTAAATCATAAAGGGATATAAAATGTTGATACATACTATAGCATGTACTTTGAAATCTTGAACCCATTATGGTGACCAGTTGTAAAAGAATTGCATGTGTATAATTCCATTAATCTGAAATGTCTCAGGAAAAACCTAGAGAGACAGAAAGTAGATTAGTGGTTTGGCTTTGGGATTTGGAGATGGGCGGTTAAGAGAGTGATGACTGATGGATATGGGGTTCTTTTCTGAAGTTATGAAAGTGTTCAGAAAGTGACAGTGGTCATAGTTATACATATCTGTGCATATTCCAGAAAACATTAAATCATATGCTTTAAGTGGGTGAATTCTAGGGTATGTAAATTATATCTCAGTAAAGTTGTTTAAAAAACAAAGCTTTTGAAAAAATTAAAAAGAAAAATAAAGCGTTGAAACTATAATGCTTTAAAGAACCAACTTTCAGATATCTACAGTATTTCCATTTATTATTCCCAAATTTTCAGAAAATATTTTGTCTTTTCAAGTCACTTGAACTTTTTCATTCATCCCAGCCTATAGATATTAGCAAAAATTTTTCTCTAATATTTGCATCTGAAGAAATTAGACACAGAATGTTACTATAATAATTATCTTGAGAATCTCAGGCAGATTTTCAAACTTGACTCTGTGCTCAGTTTCTGTTGAATCATACTTTTTTATACTTATCTCTGTTAATAAGGGACTGAAAGTCAGACTGTCTTATATACAGTCTAGGAGATAAATCTTAGCCCTTTAGTCCCCAGATTATGGGGATCTTTGACCAAATAGACCTAAAGAGTGAATGTCAATGAATTCATTTTTTTACATGTCCATTGCCATTGCTGTCATGTGGCTGTGGGAGAGGGTAGTTACCTTGATGCAGCGGCGAATGCCTGATAAATCCTTTTATTATTTTTTTAAAAACTTATTTATTTTTGAGAGAGCACAAGCTGGGGAGCACGAAAGAAAGAGAGAGAGAGAGAGAGAGAGAAATTGAGAAATCCAAACAGGTGCCACACTGTCAGTGAGAGCTTGACGTGGGTCTTGATCGCACAAACTGAGAAAACGAGTCAAAATCCAGAGTCAGAGGCTTAACCAACTAAGCCATCCAGGCGCCCTGGACATCTCAAAAATCTTAAATGTTTCCTTTTGCCAAGTTGATGTCATTTTAAGAATTGTTATGTTTGTTTTTTAACTGTATGAATGTGGATTATTTCTTCAGTTTAATACTTTATTTTAGTTGTTTTGTTTTGCTGTCTGTAGTATGCCAAAATGAAATAATGAAACTTTTCATCTTGACAGCTTGAAATAACTGTGAATGCCCCCGATGTAGGATGCATAGCTGTTGAGCACCCGCTCCCCAGCACAGATGTGACTACTCAGGAAATGAAACAAGAAGAAAATTTGAAGGCATTTTCTATTGTAAGCATCCATTCTAATATATTTTGTCTTTAACTCTTTGTTTACTTTCAAAAGAATAGAAGTTTATTTTGAAAGCTCTAATTTTGTAAGTGATTCTTACTAATTTCTATCATGCAGGGAGCTGTAAGTATGAATCGTAGTAACTGGTGAATAAAATCCAAAGACTTTATATAGTTCACTCAGAAAGCATTGATGTGTGTGTGTGTGTGTGTGTGTTTGAATCACTTTTAATATCCTCATAAACTTATGTTAAAGTTCTGTTGCATTAATTCTGTTTTAATATAAATTATTTAAAATATATTTAGTTCTGGGGCGTCTGGGTGGCTCAATCGTTTAAGCGCCCAACTTAAGGTTCAGGTGATAATCTCGTGGTTTGTGGGTTTGAGCCCCATATCAGGCTCTCTGCTTTCAGTGCAAAGCTGTTTTGGATCCTCTGTCTCCCTCACTATACTCCTCCTCCAGCTTCTGTCAAATAAACATAAAAGAATTAAAAATATATCTATATAATTAGTTCCTTTTGTTTGATACTCTTCCTTGTTTATGAAAATGAAGACTGGGAATTATTTATTTATTAAAAAGTTGTGTTTTTTTTAACTGTTTATTTATTTTGAGAGAGAGGATGTGCTAACGGGAGGACAGAGAGAGGCAGAGAAAGCAAATCCCAAGCAGGCTCCACACTGTCAGTGCAGAGCCTTATGCTGGGCTCAGTCTCACAAACCTTGAGATCATGACATGAGCTGAAATCAAGAGTCGGACACTTAACCAACTGAGCCACCCAGGTGCCCCACCTTTTCCGATTTTGTAAATTATTTTGTCTTTTTATTGTCCAGTTGTAAGAAATTTTTAAATGGTAATGGCACAAGTCTCTTATCAGATATATGATTTGCAAATATTTTCTCCTGTTCCATGAGTTGTCTTTTCCAATTTTTCTTCTTCTTTTTTTTTTTTTAAACTAGCGAGGGGGGAGAGCATGAATAGTGGAGAGGGACAGAGAGAGAGAGAGTTCCAAGCAGGCTCAGTGCAGAGTCCAGCGCAGTGTTCGATCCCACAACCCTGGGATCATGACCTGAGCCGAAATCCAGAGTCGGATGCTCACCTGACAGCCACCCAAATGCCCCTGTCTTTTCATTTTCTTGATGGTTCCCTTTATGTACAAAGTTTTAATTGTGGTGAAGTTTATTTTATCTGTTTTTTTTCTTTCGTTGCTCATGCTTTTGTTGTAATATTTAAGATGTCTTTGTGAAAGCCAAGATCCTGAAGATTTACTCGTTTTTCTTCTAATAGGTTTATAGATTTTTACTATAGTTTTACATTTAAGTCTTTAATCTATTTTGAGTTAATTTTTGTATATGATGTGAGGTTAGAGTCCTTCATTCTTTGCACATGACTGTACAGTTGTCACACTTTTTGAAAAGACCATTCTTTCCTCATTTAATTATCTTGCATTCTTGTCAAAAAACATTCGGCTGTAGATGTATGGATTCTCAGTTTTATTCCATTGCATGTCTGTCCTTGTACCAGTGATGCTCGATTGATTACTATTGCTTTGTGGTAAGTTTTGAAATTAGGAAGTGTGAGCCATCCTACTTTATTCTTTTTTTAGGATTGTTTTGGCTGTTGTGGGTCTCTTGTAATTCCGTATGAATTTTAAAATCAACTTGCTATTTTCTACTTGACATAATCTAAGGTTGTGATTGGGGTTGCGTTGAATCTGTGGATCACTTTTGGGGGGGGCGCTATTCCCAAATTAATAGTTTTCCAGTTCAGGAACATGGATATTTGCCCAATTACTTAGGTCTTCTTTGATTTCTTTCAACAGCATTTTGTAGTTTGCAGAGTATAAACTCTGCACTTCTTCATTAAATTGATTTTCAAGTATATTATATTTGAGGCTTTTGTGAATAGAATGGTTTTCTCAATTTCACTTTCAGGTTTTTTATTGCAAGTGTATATAGAAATGCAATTGATTTTTGTATGTCGGTCTTGTATTTTGCAACTTTGCTGAACTCATTAGTTCTAATAGATTTTTAGTGGATTCCTTAGGATTTTCTATATAGAAGATCATGACTTGCGAATAGAGATAGTTTTTCTTCTCCCTTTCTATATTAGTGTCTCAGTGCTGCTATAACAAAATGCTACCAACTAGGTGGCTCAAAACTACAGAAAATTACTTTCTCACAGTTCTGTAGGATACAGTTCCAAAATCACCACCCCCCTTCTGATGGCTGTGGGGAAAACCTCTTAATTGCCAGAGGTCCTTGTTATTGCTTGGCTTGTGGCAGCACATTTCCAGCTTCTGCCTCCATTGCCACATGGTGTTTCCCCTGTTGTGTGTGTGTCTTGACTTTTCTTCTTGTAAAGATACCTGTTGTATTGGATCGGGCCATCCCTAATCCAACATGACCTGATGTTAGCCTGATTACATCTGAAAAAGCCCTATTAAATCCAGTTACATTCATAGTACTGGGTTAGGCCTTCAACATATCTTTCTCAGGAACAGAATGTGATTTACACTTCTCAGTCTGGATGGCTTTTGTTTCTGTGGCTTGCATAGTTGCCCTTGTACATGGTCATGTACTCTGGTACATGTTCAACAAAAGTGGCAAGAGTGAATATTTTTATCTCATTCTGGTCTTAGGGGGAAACATCCAGTCTTTCACCAGTAACTTTGACATTAGCTATGGATTTTTCTTTGGTGGTTTTTATCAAATTGAAGAAATTTCAGTCTGTCCCTCGCTTGCTTGAGAGTCTTCTTTTGAAAGGGTGTTGGCAGTTGTCATAATGCTTTTTCTGTATCTGTTGAGATGGTCATGTGATTTTTGCTTTCTTTTGTACTGATATGATGTATTACATTGGTTATAACTTAGGATGTTAAATCAAAAATTGCATCCTATTTGGTCATGGCATGCAATTTTATGTTGGCAGGATTTGGCTTGATGGTATTTAATTGAGGACTTTTGTGTGCACATTCATAATAGATAATTCTTCTATTTTCTGTTATGAATCTGACCCCAGACTCTTGGATCAGGAGCTAAAGTCCTGTTCCTCCTAGAAAGAAAGCCCTCCTGGTGGGACTTGCAAGGAGAAAGAGGCCTTATTTTCTTGGCTATAAAGGTCAGCGGTGGAGTCTCTGGTTCACTGAGCTGGGAAGAAGGAGGAAGGAGAAAACAGTCTTAGTTGAAATACCACAGGCTCTCACCTTTGTTACATCAATTTGTTCAAAAAGATGTTTCTTTTGGCCTCAGGACCATTTCCAGACACTTTAAATGTTTGTTTTTAATAAATTTTACCAGCTTCACTGGGGAGAGGGTCAGCAGACCTTATGATGTCATGCTAGACATAGATCTTGTAACTTTTTTTTTTGTTTATTTCTTTTGAAAGGGAGAGAGAGAGAAAGTGGGGGAGAGGTAGAGAGAAAGGGAGCCAGAAGTTTCATGTGACAGTGTGGAGCCCAGCAGGGCTCACGAACCGTGAGAACATCAACAGTTGGATGTCTAACTGACTGAGCCACTCAGGTGCCCAGACTTGTAACTTTTTAATTTATTAAAATTCATTTAAGTTAAGCTACCTAGTAAAAAGATTTGGTGATATTTGCCAGATTTTAGTTTCCATTGGATTAAAACCAGTGGCAAATATGACTGAAGTTGAAAGATTATGAAAGTGAAGAAGCAAGCATAGTAGATGCACATGGTAGATGCAGTATGAATGAGTTAGAAGGGAAAAGTAAAATAAGGAACAAGAGACAAAAGAATTTGGCTTTTAAATTATTTCTGTTGATGAAATGTTATGAGTAATTATAAAGGGAAAGCGCACTTTCTACTTTGCAATCAGAAGCATAGAAGAACTGTAAAACATAGTGCTGTTTGAGATGTAGAACATATATTTGGGAAAATACTTAAGGCATTGCTTATCTTTTCCTCTTTTAGGCAATGACCACAGGTGAACATTCCCAAGATGAAACAGGTAACTGATAATAAGGAAACTGCTAAAACTACTTGGTTAACACTAGCAGGGTGATTTAATTTTTTTTTAATTTTAATTTAATTTGTTTTATTTAATTTTTTAATTTTTTAAAAGTTTTTAATTTATTTTTGAGGGACAGAGAGAGACAGCACAAGCAGGGGAGGGTCAGAGAGAGAGGGAGATACAGAATCTGACGTAGGCCCCAGGCTCTGAGCTAGCTGTTAGCACAGAGCCCAACATGGGGCTCGAACCCATGAACCGTAAGATCATGACCTGAGCCGAAGCTGGACGCTCAACCGACTGAGCCACCCAGGCGCCCCTAATTTAATTTTTTTTAGAGCGCGAGCGAGCACAGGAGTGTGCATGCGCAAGTGGGTGAGGGGTGGAGAGAGAGTGGAAGAGAGAGTCTTTTTTTGTTTTGTTTTTTAATATTTACTTATTTATTTTGAGAGTGTGAGTGAGTGAGGGGCAGAGAAAAAGGGAGAGAGAGAATCCCAAGCAGGTTCGACACTTGTTAGTGCAGAGCCTGACATGGGACTTGATCTTAAAAACTGAGAGATCATGACCTGAGCTAAAATCAAGATTTGGAAGCTGCTCACCTGACTGAGTTTCCCAGGCACCCCTGATATTGGTATTAGTTAATAAATGAGTCCTTGCTGGTAGGTGAATGAAAAGTTTCCACTGTTGAATGTTTTCTCTCTAAGAGAAACTTGGATTCTTGGAATAATTACTTTATGAACTGTGTTAAGAGTTAAATGTTTAATAAAGAAGTATTTCTTCTAATCTGCACAGGTTTACTTTCTTCAAAGGTATTATTTAATGCAAGGGAGGCATTTTCAATGAATAAAAGCTAACAATTAATGATTTCTTTTTTTTGTAGTAATAAAACACTACCCTAGTAAGGAGTTAGTGGTATGGAGGGTATTGAAACTTGGAGGATAGACACCTGAATTAAAAATGTTTTCGAAGTAAAAAACTTAAATTTCCAGTTTCATTTACCTGTTTTAATGTTGATCTGTTTTCTCACAAGCTACCAATGACAGAAGCACCGAAGCTGCTATAACTTTACTGACAATGGGAGATCTAATGTTGCAGTCAGAGAATCGTACAGAACAGAGTGACGGTAAGAATGAAAGAGAAGGCCTACTGAAAACAACCTTTAAAATCTACCTTCTAAGAAATTATACCCACATTTGAGAAATAAGTCAATACTTTCACATTTGAAGTTGGCATAAGTTTGTTGTTTTCCCAGAAACAAGTAATATGTGTGCATTGATGCACCCACATTAGCCCATTTAGATGTAGTGGCCACTATTTCAAGATAGTACATTTGGTTTATTTTAAAAAAGTTGTATTCCTGGAATAATCCAGTGAGTGCTCTACCTTTCTCAGCATAAACATCGGTGAACTGAGCTCACTGATCACTGATTACTTGATACATGTTTCTTTAGCAAAGGAGCTCCCGCTTTGATAGTCTTCACGTTTACCTGACAGTGGAATCAAGGGACAGTAGCAGCCATTGAAATAATGTAGTTTGGACTGAGCCAAAATATGTGTCAACCCAGATTTTTAATATTTTGGACTGGCCTTAATGGAGAAGCTATAGTCTTTACTCTCTAAGTGCCTTCTATTTAAAGTACATTAAAATGGATATTTATGTTAATTATTTTCCTGTGAATTATTTTGTCTGGAGATGAGTGGCTTGCCAGTTTTACTGTATGTTAATCAGGGCCCATTACTGTATATTTACCAAGGAATTCTCTTGTTTCTGTTTCTTACATGGCTCATTCTCTCTCTCTCTCTCTCTCTCTCTCTCGCTCTCGCTCTCTCTCGCTCTCTCTCGCTCTCTCTCTTTTTTTTGAGTAAACTGTACACCCATCATGGGGCTTGAATCACAACTCTGAGATCAAGAGTCCCATGCTCTACTGACTGAGCCAGCCAGGCACCCCTTTATGGCTCCTTTCTTAGTGACAGAGTATTGCTTTGGAGACTGTCACAAATCTCTAGCCCCTGAAATACAGGTTTTTAAAAACTGTGAATGAAGGTGATCCTTTCATGAAACTTATATAGTTACTGAAGGCAGAATGATTCATTTTTACTTAAAATAGCACAAAAATTTTAGTGTATGAAAATTGTTAAGGCTATAGTTGTTTAATGTTGAAGGATTTATTTTCTTTGGACATCTATTTGTATTGGGTCAATTTTAATTTTCTGTTCTTTTCTGTAATAGGAGTATGTGTACTTCTTGATGTTCATTCAAAGGATAAAAGCTGTGTTCCTTTTAGCCCAGATAATGTAAATCACAAAATTGTTCGTGAATGTAAGGAGCTTTCTTCACCTGTCAGTAGAACATCTCCTTCATCATTAGAAGAAAACAAGATTGTATTGGAAGAGCAAAGTACTAAAGAAGAAATTGGTTTAGTGGAGGAAGTAAAGGAAAATGCTATATCAACCAGGTTTAATTTGCTTTATTTTTTTTCCTTTTTTTCTTTTCTTTTTAAGTAGGCTTCATGCACAGTGTGGAGCCCAGTGCATGGCTTGAAGTCATGACCCTGAGATCAAGACCTGAGCTGAGATCAAGAATTGGACGATTAACCTTCTGAGCCACCCAGGCATCCCTATTTTGCTTTATTAAACTCTTGAATTTTACTAGAAAATAAGGGTGCCTGGGTGGCTCAGTTGGTTATGCATCTGACTTTAGCTCGGGTCCAGATCTCATGGTTTGTGAGTTTAAGCCCCGCATCATGCTCTCTGCTGTCAGCATAGAGCCCACTTTGGGTTCTCTGTCCCCCATCTCTTTCTGCCCCTCCTCTGCTTGCATTCTCTCTCAAAAATAAATAAACATTTTTAAAAATTACTAAGATGAATTACAACAGTATCCAATTAATATATTTAAACCAACTATCAATTTATAATAGGTTTTGAGTAATACTTGTGTAAGTGTAAATTTCACTGCTAATTTCTCAGCCTTTAAAGTGAAGATTGGCTGGTTTGATTTTAGTTTAATGGTTTGAATATTTTTATTTATTTATTTATTTAAAGTAGGCTCCACACCCAGTGTGGGGCTTGAACAACTGGACCTGAGATCAAGAGCCACATGCTCTACTGACTGCGCCAGCCAGGCGCCCTTAATGGTTTGCATATTAAAGTTAATGCAGTATGTGCATCATTGAAACTTTAATGAGATAGTTTTATGTAAATGTAGTCTCTGGTTTACAGACATGATCTAGATTCTCTTCCCTTCTCCAGACTTTCAATAAAGTTACCACCATGTAATTTTAGCAAATGAACACTGAACAGAGACTGTGGCACCCGAGAAGGTGGTACATAACTATATTAGAGTAGTGAAGAAGGGGAGAGAGCTAATTCTAAGACAGTTGATGAATTTCTCTCTCTTCCCATTCCTTCTTTTTCTAGGAATACAACCTCTGAAGTGACCAGTAATTTGAGAATGAGAAGTAGATTTGCCAAGCCTAAGCCAAATCTTAAGACTTTAAGGACTAACAGGTTTGGCCTTCATCAGAAAGTTCCCAATTTGTTTGTCAACCAAGGAGAAGTAGTAGAAAGTCAAAGAGGTAAATTTTGTTCCTTTAAACAGCTATAAAATTACTTTTACATGAGAAATTGCATTAACATTGAATATTAAGTTGTTAAAATTATTTTAATTTACTATTAAAAAGTTTCAAAAAGTAGAATGTGCTATAAAATAAATACCAATAAACCCATCAACTAGCTTCAGTAAATATTACCATTTTGCTCTACAGTTGACCCTTAATAACACAGGTTTGAACTGCATGGGTCTACTATACATGGAATTTCTTGATAAACAGTATAGTACTATAAATGTATTTTCTCTTCCTTGTGATTTTAATATTTTATTCTAGCTTTATTGTAAGAATATGGTAGATAATACAAATATAAAATATGTTAATCGACTGTGTTAACAATAAAGCATCTGGTCAACAGCAGATTGTTAGGTTTTTTGGAAGTCAGTAATATGTGCATTTTTGACTGCAGGGAAGGTTTGTTCCCCAAGCCCCCATGTTATTCAAGGGTCAACTGTATGTATTTGATTAGACTTTTTTGTATGTGTGCACATGGAATATTCAAAGAAACATTTTTTTAGGAAGATATATGTCCATATGGCAAAAATTAAGACAGTGTCTAGAAGGAATAAAATTTAAAAAGCTTCTTCCATGGTTCCCAATTCCCTAATGTCACTCCTAGTGGTAAACTGCCATTAAGTTTGTAGACTTCCAGAAGTGTATGATACATATAAGCATCTAAATGTGGGGCTGTGTGTGTACATATGTGATCTACGTATGTAGAAACATATATGTATATGAATATATGTGCATTCGCTTTAGAAAGAGCAAAAATATAAGCATACTATTTTGTGTATACTATTCAGCACTTAGAGAAACAATTTTACTAAGATAATTCTATATACTACACTTAAACCATTCAAAGGTTCAGGGGTTTTAGTATATTCACCAAGTTCACCAAGTTATGTGACCATCACCATGAGCACGCACTCCCATTTCCCCAAGTTCTTTTTCTGTCTCTGGAGATTTGCCTATTTTTGATATTTTGTATGAGTGGAATCACATAAGTGGTCTTTTGTGTGCAATGTCTTTTACTTAGCATGTTTTCAAGGTTCATCTGTGTTGTAGTATGTGTCAAATACTTCATTTCTTTATCTTGCTAAATATTCCATTGTATAGCTATACTGCATTTTGTTTATCCATTTATCTGTTGTTGGGCATGTGTTTTCTATTTTTTGGCTCTTCTAAGTAATGCTACTAAGAACATTCATGTATAAGTTTTTTTTATGGATGTATGTTTTCATTTCTCTCGGATTTACATCTACAAGTGGAATTGCTGGATCATATTGTAGTTCTGTGTTTAACCTTTTGAGAAACTGCCAAACTGTTTCAAAAGTGGTAGCAGCATTTTGTAATATTTTTGCTTATTTTAGATTTTTTGTTTTATTTTTAAGTAATATCTACACCCAACATGTGGCTTGAAGTTGTAATCCCTAAGATCAAGACCCACATGCTCTACTGACTGAACCAGCCAGGCACCCCAACATTTTGTATTTTCACTGACTTTCTGTGAGGGTTTCTTTCTCTCTTCTCTCAGACCCTTATTATTAGGTATTCTAGTCACCGTGAAGTATTTTGTAATACTTCATGTAAGTAATTTTGATTTGTATTTCCTTGATGACCAATGATGTTGAGTATCTTTTCATGTGCGTATTTATATATATATCCTTTTTAGAGACATGTCCGTTCAGATCTGTGCTCATTTTTAAGTTGGGATATTTGTCTTTTTAAAATCTTTTTTTTTTTAAATTAATACTTCATTACCAAGTTGGTTTCCATATAACACCCAGTGCTCTTCTGCACAAGTGCCCCTCTCCATGACCATCACCCCCCATCCCCTTTCCCCCTCCCTCTTCAGCCTTCAATTTGTTCTCAGCATTGAAAAGTCTCTCATAAAATCTTTTTTTTTTTTAATGTTTATGTTTTGAGAGAGAGAATGTGAGCAGGGGAGGTGCCCATGGAGAGAGAGAGAGAGAGAGAGACAGAGAATCTGAAGCAGGCTGTGCTCTGAGAGTGAAGAACAGGATGCAGATCTTGAACTCACAAACTGTGAGATCATGACCTGAACCGAAGTCAGACGCTTAACTGACTGAGCCACCCGGGTGCCCCATGGGATATTTGTCTTTTTATTACTAAGAGTTCTTTATATGGTAGCATTCTTTTGAAAGATGAGTATATTGGAAAAAATACCGGTCTATATGACCACATAGGGCTCTCTGTTAATGGCCTCACTACTTTGTGATGTACATGCTGAATCCTACTCCCATTTCCTTTTCCACCTCCCCTCCCTTCAGGTGCTAGTGAGAACAGGAAAAACGGTGCACATAGTTGGCTGTCTAGATTGTATCAGATCCTATAGGTAGAACATCTGGATAGTTAGCAACATCTTTTCCCTGTTTGGGTGTTTCTGGTTTTTGGTATTTCCTTTCAACCAGCATGGTTCAGTTAATTCATTACTTACTCTGGGTTCAGAAATACCCAGAAGTTATTTTAGTATGCAGGGTGAAGTTATCTTATTTATTTTACTTTTATTTAAAATTTTTTAATGTTTTATTTATTTAAAAAAATTTTTAAATGTTTGTTTATTTTTGAGAGAGGATATGAGCGGACGAGAGGAAGAGAGAGAGGGAGACAGAATCCCAAGCAGGCTCCACCCTGTCAGTGCAAAGCCTGAGATGGGGCTCGAATTCATGAACTGTGAGATCATGACCTGAGCCAAAGTTGGACACTTAACTGACTGAACCACCCAGGCGCCCCTAAAAAATTTTTGACTGTGCTTGACACACATATATTAGTTTCAGATGTGCTATGTAGTGATTCAACAGGTTTGTACATTGTACTATACTCTCCAGAAGTATACCTACCATCTCTCGCCATAGGGCAGCTACAATACCATTGATTATATTCCATACGCTGTGCCTTTTATTCCCATGATTTATTCATTCCATAATTGGAAGCCTGTATCTCCCACTCCCTTTCACTCACTTTGCCTATCCACCTTCCTCCTCTTCTCTGGCATCAGTTTGTACTTGGTATTTATAGGTCTGATTATGCTCTTTGTTTATTCATTTGCTTCTTTAAGATTTCATATATGAGTGAAATAGTATGTTGTTTGTCTCTCTCAGTCTGACTTATTTCGCTTAGCATAGTACCTTCTAGGTCTCCCCACATTGTCGCAGATGGCCCAGTCTCATCCATTTAATGGCTGTGTAATTAACATTCCATTGTGTATGTATATCACATCTTCCTTACTGTTCACGTATTGATGGAAACTTAGTTTGCTTCCATATCTTGGCTATTGTAAACAATGCTGCGGTAAACATAGAGTTGCTACACTTTTTCATGTGTGAATACCTACTAATGGAATTTATTGAATCATATGGTTATTCTAAATTTAATTTTTAGAGGAATGTCCATACTATTTTCCGTTGTGCCTGTACCAGTTTACATTGCTACCACTAGTGCACAAAGGTTCCTTTTCTCTACATTCTCATCAACACTTGTTATTTCTTATCTTTTTTATTTTAGAAATTCTGATAGGTATAAGGTGATACCTCATTGTGATTTTGATATGCTTTTCCCTGATGATTAGTGGTGTTGGGCATCTTTTCATGTGTCTGTTGTCCATCTGTATGTCTTCTTTGGAAGAATGTCAAGGCAGGTCTTGTGACCCTTTTTTAATCAGATTGTTTTAACTTTTTGGTGTTGAGTTGTGTAATTTCTTTACATATTTTGGATATGAACTACTTATCAGATATATATTGTGCAAATATTTTCTCATTAATAGGTTGCCTTTTCATTTTGTCAGTGGTTTCCTTTGCTGTGGAAAGTTTTTTTTTCTTAATGTAGTCCCAATAGTTTATTTTTGCTTTTGTTTCCCATGCCTTATGAGACATATCTAGAAAACTTTTGGTACAGCTTATGTCAGATATTATTGCTTGTGATTTCTTCTAGGATTTTAATTGTTTCAGATCTCACATTTTCTTCCTCCCCAACACTTCCCCCAAGGTGGAACTAGAACGTGTGTGTACCCACTTTTAAACTTCTTTGGTATATGGGCTTGTAATTATATTGCTGTCATCATAGAGTGGACATAAAATTGCCATGGCAACCATGAGTGAAAAATCTGCGGTGTAGGATTCATTAATCCTCTGTTTCAAAAACCTCATTGGCCAGGACCTCTCTTCTGCCATGTGAATAAGCTTAATTTTTGGATTAAGAGAAATTTGGAAGAGTTGCTATATATTGATCTGTCTTTGAGGAGGAAACACACTTCTAATGTGGAAGATTTAGCTGTACTGTTTTGGATTGTATCTTAAGTGTGTTTTTTGTTTAAGAAACTGAGAAAAATGGTTCTGAAGCAATGGAGGAATTACAAGATAAAAGATTTGGATCACTTTCAACAGCAGTGAATACGGAACAGAGCACATCGGCATGTGAACATGGTATTGAAGAGACGACTATTTCTCAAGAAGCAAACCTAACTGAAAGGTAAGAGGGAGGAGATTGTGGAGTTTTGTTTATATTCTTTATCAACTGTAGTCATTAGCTATATCTCTAAGAATTTGATTGCAAAAGTGTGTTCTGTTGCATTAAATATATTTAAAAAGGTGGACGACATTAAGTAATCTTTGCCTCACTTAGCTCTAAACATTACTCTGTGTTTGACCACTTGGTTTCACATACAAAATACATATTCTGAAGCTCTCTAATATATACTAATTTTTCTCTCAGAAATGATGATCAAGAAGAGGAATCTCAAAAGGTTCAGATATTTTCACTTGCTCCAATTGTTTGCTCTGAGACAAAGCCCCATACGCTTGGTTCAGATATGGGTCTCAGTGAGAGTTCTGTCAAAGAGCCCGAGAGAGAGGACGCTAATGGAGACAGTGTGCTTACACGCCATGTGTCAGAGGTACAAGAATGTAAAATATAACATGGGGTGGCTGGGTGTATATTCCCCACTTTAAAAAAATTGAAGTCTAATTTACATAGAATAACCTCATCCTTTTATGTGCACGTCTACAAATTTTGACAAACATAGATAGTCACGTAAGCAACACACCAACAGTTCCATCATCCCCCAAATTCTCCAGGGCCCCTTTTTAGTCACCCCTTTTTACCACCCCTCTACTTGGCTATCACTGATCTGTTTTCTTTCCCTATAGTTTTGCCTTTGCCAGAATGTATTGTGATACAATTTTTGTTGAGTGTGTTTTTAGTCTTTGGAACATAGATAAAACAGCCAGTACATACCTTTGCCATAAAAGTTTGGAAAAAAGTCTTTTGTATACAAAAGTGCTTGCTGGCCACTGAATCTGAGAAACACGTTGCAGGTGATTTTTTTTTTTTTTTGAGATGTTATTACTGTATGTTCACTGCTGTATGAGGTATTGGAGAGACAAAGTTATGGGACACAGATGAGTGAATGCTTAAGCTCTGATGGGTGCTATGAAAGCAAGTTGCACAAGACTCTTGAAAGAGTGGTTCTCAACCCAATCCAGTAAAATCAGTATTTGGAAATAGGGTGTAGGCATTTGTTTTGTTGTTGTTAAAAGTTCTCAGGTTATTCTGATGTGTAGCCAGGATAGAAAGAATCCACGTGGATGGCTCAGTGGGTTAAGTGTCAAACTCTTGATTTCAGCTCAGGTCATGAACTTATGGTTCGTGTGTTCAAGCCCCACGTTGGGCTCCATGCTGATAGTGTGGAGCCTGCCTGGGATTATCTCTCCTCCCCTCTTCTCAAAACAAATAAACGCCAAAAAAAAATCTTTGATCTAGAAGAACAGATATGAATTAGCCTGTTAAAGGGAGAGGGACATGTGTAAAGAACAAGTGTGAAACAGCATGTCCTATTCAGGGACTGTAATTAGTTAGGAGTGGAATATAAATGAAGGAATGAGGTAGGCAGTCTGGGAGCAGATCATAAAAAGGAATTTTTATGACTTGCCAGAGAGTTTGGACTGTATCCAGAGTTAAAGGATTTTCCCCACTCCCCTAACATGTTTATTTTTACTTTTTATTTTGAAATAATTTCAGGCTTGTTGAAAAGTTGCAAAGATCTTACATAGAGTTCTCATATACTTTTTACTTAGATTCATTAATTATTAACATTTTGCTTCATTTGCTTTCTATCTGTCTTGCTCTCCATGTCTACAGATAGATACCTTTAAAAAACTGAACCATTTGAAAGTTGTAGACGTGAGACTTTACCCATAAATACTTCAGCTTATATCTGATATGAACGAGCGTGTTTCTATAGAGAAATGGTAATACCATTGTAATACTCAGTATTACCATATTAACATTAATTTAATAATAATATGTAATATATAGTTCCAGTCAAGGCTCTCACATTGCATTTAGTTGTCATTCTCCTTATTTTCTCATTCTCTCAGTGTTTATTTTGAGAGACAGAGTAGGGAAGGGTCAGAGAGAGAGGGAGACAGAGAATTCCAAGTAGGCTTCTTGCTGTCAGTGCAGACAGAGCCAAATGTGGGGCTTGAGCCAACGAACTCTGAGGTCATGACCTGAGCTGAAATTGAGAGTTGGAGGATGCTTAACCCACTATAAGCCTCCCAGGTGCCCCTCTTCTCTCCTTTTTTGAGTATGTGCACCTGTGTGCACATGTGCAGGAGGGACAGGGGAGAGGAAGAAAGAGAATCCCAAGGAGAGCTGATGCAGGGCTCAATCTCATAATCATGAGATCATGACTTGGGCTGAAATCAAGAGGCTGATGCTTAACTGACTGAGCCACCCAGGTACCTCGCCTTATTCTCTTTTAACCTAGACTAGTTCTGCCCATTTTCTTTGTGAACTTGACATTCCAGGCGAATTCACAATCTGGATTTTTGTTGTTGTTCTCCATTGTTAGAATTCAAGTTAAACATTTTTTGGCATGATTATTACCTAGGTAATGCTGTGTTCTTCCTTTTGTATCACTTCATTAGACATGTAATGTCAGTTTATCCCATTATTGATGATGTTGACTAATTACTCGGCTAGAATGGTGCCTGCCAGATTTCTCCATATAACAGCATCTTTAACTCATTGTGTTAGTGATTTGTCATATGATACCCAGCAGCCTTCTACCTAGTAGTTTAGTATCAGTTGATGCTTGCCTGAATCACTTATTGACATTGTTGGTTACAAAATGTAAATTTTAAGATTTTAAGCAGTAAAGAATTATAGTAATAATTGCATTTTAGAGATTGCAGTGTTGGCAGTTTTGTGGAAAACAGATTGGAAGGAGCCATGTTGGAGGCAAGGAGACATTTGGCTTCCATTCACATGTTACCTACTAATAGTACACTGGCTGCTATAATGGGGAAAGAGAGAAGGTTGAAGGGTTTGAATCTCTCTTTCCTGTTACTTCAACAATAATCCCATGGAATTCACATACTTAACAATTTAGTTGGAATTCCTTTGTGTATATATATGTTTATTTAAAAGGAATCAAGTTATTGGTACCACTAAAAGTTTCAAAACATTTGGAAAATTAGATACGGTTAAAAAGTTGTTGAATTTTGAAGAGGATGATTCTTGTTATATCCAATTATCTGGAAAACTTTTTAAACTAAAATTGGTTGATCTCATTTTTGCATTTTAATTAAAAAATGTTTTTCAGTGTACACCAACTGGTACGCCAGAAGTCCAAAAAGAAAATGCAATCAGTTCTCAAGACTTAACAGGTATGATAATCTGCTTCGATAAAGTATCACCAACTGAATAGTACGGCTTTTAAAACTTCCCTGCCCACATTTGACTATGAAAAAACCAAAACAGGTTTTAAGTCTGCAGTATTTTTTATAATATGAAGTATTATAATATGAAGTATTTTTTTAATGGTTTATTTATTTTGAAGAGAGAGAGCATGAAGTATTATAATATGAAGTATTTTTTTTTTAATGGTTTATTTATTTTGGAGAGAGAGAGCATGATTGGGAGAAGGGCAGAGAGAGAGGAGGACAGAGGATCTGAACTGGGGTCTGTGCTGACAGTAGCTAGTCTGATAAGGGACTTACATTCACGAACTGTGAAATCATGACCAGAGCTGAAGTCAGATGCTCAACCAACTGCGCCACCCATGTGTCCCAAAAAGTTGAAGTACTTTATGTATAAGGTTTTTTATTCAGAATTATAAATTTTCTCTATAGTGAACCATCTTTATCCTTTATGAAATTACTTTTTATTTTTGTGGATGTAATTTACTTTTTATTCTTGGGTATAAAGTTTTCTTGAGACTTTTTAGAAATGTGATAAATTAATGATTTTCTGTTGTTTCATGGTTCAGCTTTTCCTTACTAAACTTTTAAACTTTGATAGTGAATCTAGTTGCTAACGTGCCTCAAGATGGTGAGGATGAACAAGCATTCATTTTAACTCTGGTGGAAATCCCAACCAATGCCATAGAAGAATTTGGTGATACCACTGCCCAATTAATGCCAAACCCTTTACTGCCAGCGCCCATATTGATCAAGTCCGTGAATACAGAAGAAAGGAGTAACATGAGGTAATGAATGAGGTGAACTATTTTTTTAAGTTTTTATTTAAATTCCTGTTGTTTAACATACAATGTAGTTTTAGTTTCAGGTGTATAAACACTTCCATACGTCACCCAGAAGCTAAACTATTTTTGCTAGGAGGAAAGGTGCTTTATTACTTGAATAGTATTGACTGAATGAGCCATTCACCAACATTATTTGCATTTGTCCTGAAGATCTTTTTTTTTTTACTACTTACATGATAAGCTAGAGAAGATATCACTGATTTTATACCTGATAAAGCTGCCATTTAAATGTGTAATACTTTTGTATGAACCTTGTTTGGTATACTAAGTATTTTGAAAGCTAAAAAATATTTAGCAATTTGGGTTATAAAATGCCATCTGTTAAAGATGTGGTTGCTTTGTAAGCACATATATCTTAAATTCTGAAATAAATAAATTCATTGAAGTTGTAAAAATAGTACAGAGAGATGACATTTTTGTATATTTTTAACAGTTACTTTAATTCTTTTCTATAGAATTGTATTTTAGCAGTTTCTTGTTAAGATGCTTAATTATCTGTCAAGTAGTGTTAGATGTTGAAGCCTTCCATATTTAGAAGAAGGATTTTAGGGGCACCTGGGTGGCTCAGTCAGTTAAGCATCCGACTCTTGACTTCGGCTCAGGTCTTGATCTCAGGGTCCTGAGTTCAAGTCCTGCATTTGGCTCCGTGCTGGGACATGAAGCCTACTTAACGAAAGGAAAAAGGATTTTAGATTGAAATTTTAACTTTACAAAGAAAACACTATTTTTGTGCCTTAGATTTAATTCAGTATTACAGAATTTGTGAGTTTATGAAGTTGTGAGTTTTTAAGTATGAATATACCTCAAAATAACATTTTTGTGACCTTGGCCATGTATATATTAGCTACTTGAAAGTTTTTTGGCAGCTGTCATTGGGATAGCTCAGCCTTTAACCTCATTTAGTAACTTCTAATTTGCTGATTTAACATGTATGCATTTCCTATGCAGTATGAGTTTTCCAGTAACTTCAGTTGGTCAGGATGCCATGTGTTTATCTGATTCTGGAAGAGAGGATTCTGAAAAGCCTCCTGCTAATTTGGATTTTATAACTAGGAAGAGATTTCGTTGTACGCTTGATGAAAGTGACCATGTTCCTCCTGCCAAAAAAAGTTCACTCACTTCAAGAGATGATTGTCAAAATTATACCTCTGAGGTAAGATAGAATTGTCAAGCAATTAAGATGGCCATGTTACAACAGATCCATTTGTTTCCTTTAAACTCCTTAAATAAAGATAGTTTTAATACTTTTCACCGTAAATAATCCAGCTAAAACTAGTTTTGGATAATCACTTTCAACCAGTCTAGGTGAAAACTGATGGACATTCATTAGGAAACCCATTCCCAGTTCTGTGTCATTGGCCAACAAAAAGGCCAAAAGCATCCTGTAGATCTGGATCCTGGCTCTCCTATTTAACAGCTGTGGGACCTGAGTCAGGATAGGTCAAAATAATCATAGTAATATCATCACTACCAGGATCATAATGCTTAAAGCTCTGCATTGCTCTTAGGAAGAAAACCCAGAGCCTCAAAGGCCCTCTATTTGTCTGGTCCATTTCTGTCTCTGGTCTCACCTTGTGCTGGTCTCTCCCTTATTCTCTAACTATACTGGCCATCGTTCAGGTTCTTGAGTGCACCGTACTTCTTCATATCCCAGGGCATTTCTTTCATTATCTCTTTATGAAACATTGCCTTGCCAGACATACACATTTATTTAGCTCCATCATCGCTACCTTAGGGAAGCCTGAAGACACTATGCAGATTTGATCACCAGCCACTATGTTCAAGGTTTCTTACACCCTCTTGTTTTTGTTTTTGATAGTCATCGTAATTTATCTCACTATGTAGCTACACTTTGAAAAAGTTAATTTAGAATCTGTATTCTTAATGGGACAGTTGAGACTAGTTGTCCTTAGATGATAGCAGACAACAGAAGCAATGTATCCTTCTATATCTGATAGGTGGAAGATGGTATCCCAGAATGTTTTTAATTTCTCTTATTATAAGTAAGGTTGAATGTCTTCCATATGCTTAGGGGCCATTTGTATTCCTTTTGCTGTGAAATAACTCTCTATTCTTTAGCCATTTTTCAGGGGTATTGTTGATCTTTTTCCTACAGATTTGGAGAAACTCTGTTATGTATGTCCATGAATGAGTTGCAAATATTTTTTTCCCAGTGTATCTTTTGACTCTACTTTGAGTTTTTTCCCCTTGCACACTTTTTTAGTTGAATAATTTTTAAAAGATTTTATTTTCTAGTAATATTTACACCCAACATGGGGCTCAGACTTAACAACCCTAAGATCAAGAGTCACATACTCTACTGACTGAGCCAACCAGGCACCCCTGACTTTTTAATATGAAAATTTTTAAGCATTTAAAAAGGTAGATAGGGTAGTATAATGTATTCCCATGTACAAGTCACCCAATTTCATCAATTTATCATCATTTCTTACAGACATTGTTTTGTTTAAAAGTATATTTAATGACTTGGGGAAAGGAGCATAGTGCACTGCTGTGTGCAGAACCAAGCCACCAGTTTATAATATGCCATTTAAAAATGATAGATATACATTGAGGTGACTGTATAAGAACAGTATAATGTCTCTTGGGCTTATTTGTGATTTTTCTTTTTCTTTTTTCGTGGTTTTTTGATTTTTAAACTTTGTTTTCAGCTTTCGAACAATGAAAATTTGCTTATAAAATGTTGAAGTTATAATTGTAAATTCTAGAACGCACACATACTACATTCAGATAGACACAAAAACATTTTTAGTTTTTCTGTAATCATATTTATCAGTCTTTTTATGTATGGCTTCTAGGGACTGTATTAGACAGTTAGACATTTAAAATCTACCTTGAGACTTAGTAGAAATTCTTAGAGTTAATGTTAATGATTTGTTTAAAATTTATTTTGGTGTTAGGAAGAGTAAAACCAACTTCATTTTCCCCAGGTGCCTACCTAGTTGTCTCAGCACCATTTACTGAATATTATATCTTTTCTCCACTGATGTAAAATTCCATTCTTATCACATATTAAATCCTATATGTATTTGTGCATATTCCTGAATTTTATTTTCTTCTACTTTTAGATTCACCTATTTATTCTAGGGCCAGTATCCCACTGTTTTATATTACTCTCGTATTTAAATGCTTTACTGTCTTAAATGGAAGGTTTCTTTCTCCCCCCACATGGCTTTCTTATTTTTCTTCTTCTTTTTTTTTTAAGTTTATTTTTGAGAGAGACGGCATGTGAAAAGGGCAGGGGCAGAGAGAGAGGGAGGCAGACAATCTGAAGCAGGCTCCAGCTCCAGGCTTTGAGCTGTAAACACAGAGCCCGACACAGCCCCTGAACCCATGAACTGTGAGATTGTGTGTGTACACACACACACACACACACACACACACATGTCACATCTTCTTTATCCATTCATCAGTCAATGAACATTTTGGGCTCTTTCCATGGTTTGACCATTATTGATAATGCTGTTATAAATATCAGGGTGCACACATGTACCCCTTCGAATCTGTATGTATCCTTTGTGTAAATACCTAGTAGTACACTTGCTAAGTCATACAGCTTTTCTAGTTTTAAATTTTTGAGGAACCTCTACACTGTTTTCCAGAGTGGCTGCACCAGTTTGCATTCCCGTCAGCAGTGTAAGAGGGTTCGTTCCCCTCTCTCTGCAACGTCATCAACATCTGTGGTTTACTGTGTTAGTTATAGCCATAGTGACAGGTGTGAGGTGGTATGTCATCGTGGTTTTGATTTGTATTTCCATGATGATGAGTTATGTTGAGCATCTTTTAATGTGTCTGTTAACCATCTGGATGTTTTCTTTGGAGAAGTGTCTATTCATGTCTTCTGCCCATGTCTTAACTGGATTATTCATTTTTTGGGTATTGTTTGATAAATTCTTTATAGATTTTGGGATACTAACTTTATCAGGTTTGTTATTTGAAATTATCTTCTCCCATTCCATAGGCTGCCTTATAGTTTTGTTGGATTATTTCCTTTGTGCAGAAGCTTTTTACCTTGATGAGATCCCAAAACTTCATTTTTGCTTTTGTCCCCTTGCGTATAACAATGTGTCCAGTAAGAAATTGCTATGGCTAATGTCAAAGAGGTTGCTGCCTGTGTTCTCTTTTAGGATTTTGATGGCTTAAGGTTTATATTAATTTTATAATGAGCTTGTTCAGAACTTTAAAAAAATCCTTTAGATGCCTGTATTAATTAGGATCATATTAACTTGACCACTTAACATAGGGAAAATTGATGTCATAATTGTGATGTTGAATTTTTTTCTTTATCCAAAAACATGGTATGTCTTTTCATTTGTTTAGTTGTTCTTTTATGTCTTTCAGTGGCATTTTCAGCTTCTCTTCATTAAAATTTTCCATTTCTTATTAGGTTACCCCTAAGAATTTAATCTTTTGTTGTTATTATCATTGAATTCTTTTATATCTGGAGAACTTACTTAATTTCTCTCATTGCATACATTAATTTTTCTATTGATTCTGTTGGATTTTCTTAGTAAAGTCATATAATCTGCAAATAAAATTTTAATTCTTCTCATCTTTGTATACCTTCAATTTCCTTCTCTTTTGTAACTATATTGGCTCATATAACTTCAAAAAAAAGTCAGAAAATAGTCCTGATAGTAAATATATTTTTCTTATTCCTGACTTAAATGGGAATATTTCTAGTGTTTATGGAGTGAGATGCTGGTTTTTGAATTGCAGTAATTATAGTTTATGGTCTTAAGAAAATGTATTTTTATCATTGTAAAGTTTTTTCAAGCATGAATGTTATTGGACACTTTCCCCACAAAAAGAGATGATGATACTATTTTTCTCCTCAGTTCTGTTGAGTTATATTAGATTTTATATATTGAATCACCTTTGTATTCTTGAAATAAACTGCTTGATTATTATGTTAGTCTTTTGATATGTTGTTGAATAATGCTTATACTATTTCATTTGATATTTTTGTACTGGTGAATTTGAATCAGTATTAACCTTGATTTATAAAAAGCATTTGGAAACCTTCCCTCTTTTACTGTGCTCTAGAACAGTTTAACTAACAAGAGCAATGTCTTTTTCATAAATGTTCGGTAGAGTTTCCATAAGACATCTTTTACCCTATTGCTTTCTGGGAGATACTTCTTTCTTTAGTTAGAAAAGGGGGTAGGGGAGTGTGGCTGGGTGGTTGTTTCTGACTCTTAATTTTGGCTCAGATCGCGATCTGAGAGCCCCATGCTGGGCTCTGTGCTGATCATGCAGAGCCTGCTTGGGATTCTCTTTCTCCTTCTCTGTCTGCCTCTCTCCTGTTTGCGCACCCTGTCTCAAACATTTATAAAGAAAGGAAAGATTGACTTGATAAATGGATTTTAAATTTTTTTTGTAATTTTTTTTTAAACAGGAGTGTTCAAAGGAAATAAATGTTGAGGAAACAGGTGAGTGAAATAAATTTTAATGTGATTAGATTTTGTTATTTTTGGATTTTTTTTGGTGCATCTATTCAAATTTGGAATTGAAAAGAGCCTTGCTCACTTTCTTTAAGTATCTTACTTTTATTATTAGAAGTTTTTCTTCTCAGCCGAGGTCTTGGATATGGCACTTTCATAGCCACAAGAAGCTACTTTCGTCCTATAAGGAATCGAAAACCATATGGTGACAGGATTTCCTGTAAAAGCAAAAACTGTATTTCAGAAATTAGAAAGCTGAGCATAAAGGAGTTTTTATAGTTCTTTAGGTTTACCCAGAGATTAGAAAAGACATATATAGAGAAAGATTTTCTAGGTCAAAATATGTTGATATGACTCTTGTATCTGAATACAGAAACTGTTACCATAGCTTTCTACCAGTTACAATGTTTGTAATTATCCTGATAACTTATATATTAACTTATAATTTAGCTTACTCTTATTAGGATAGGTTTATGTTAGAATGAATGTCCTGATTTTTTTCCTTCAAATATTGCAGTTCAACTGGATATATAAATTTCAATATGGATGCTCACCATTTGTCTTTGTTTTTTTTTGAAGGGGAGTCTTACAAGGGACAAGATACCTTCCCTACCTCAGGAAGCACACATGCAACTCCGGAACCTCAGAAAGAGCAACTTGAACCAACTTTGCAGAGTATAGGATCTCAGTCTCTTGATGAAAGAGCAGATAGGCATACAGAAACGAGTACACCTCAGTCACCTCCGAATGAGATGATTGTCTCTGGAAAGGAAGAGGGAACTGGTGCTGCTTCCAAGCCTGAACAAACGGATAGCACCAGAGCAGCTTCAAAAACCCCATTATCCAGGTACCATGACAAGATCTTCAACAAATGTTTCTTGCCATTTCTGTCTCTCCAAGGATGAATGTAACCTCTACACAACAAATATAACATATACATAAAAACTGAGTCCAGTACTAGGAATGCTGTTGTAAAAACATATTCCTCTGTCAGTAAGGTAAAGGGGAGGAGTTTTGTCAAAGGAAATTCAGTTATGTCAACATTTTTGTAGGATGCTTAAGATAAATAAAACATTGTGTATAACAAGAGCTTACCTTTAAATGCTGAAACTAACTTTTTAGGTAGAAAATCTGCATAGGCAGCTACTGGTATAGAATAACAATCAGATTAATAATGACACTTAGTAGATGTGCTCATACCACTAAGGTGGTATATATCACGTATGCCATTTTAGCATTAACAGAAGTTGGTATTAAGAATGTATCTTTCTGATATTCCTGAATATGCTTACAATTGCATTTCTAGACCTGGCAGAAGACCCCTGGGATTTTTGTCTTTAATATGTTCAAAGAACAGTTTGGACTCTGATGAACCTACTCATGTTTATAATAAGAAACGCATAAAGCCTTTTATACCTGCACTAAGGCAGAATTTGAAAAGATCAAATCCTCTCAATGAAAGCCAGAAAAAAATCCAAGAGTCCTCTGATCTGCTTCCATCTCCAAGTGTTGTTGTTAATACTGAATCTGAGAATACTGGCAGTTCACCAGCTCAGGTAAGTGGTAACTATTATATTTTATTATTTGTATAGAACAGGTTAGATATCAGACTCAACTAGGAAGAACATGGCAATTGTTATTTTCTTTTGGATGTCGGAAATTATTTCAGAGCATCGCTTCTCCATCTCCTCCCCATCACACCTCCTTATAAGGGAAAGAAGATAGGTGTTGAATTAAGAAGTTAACAGCTCCTTTAGTACAGATCCATTAAGTTAGCCATAAGTGGACATTTAATTGCCATTCCTTTAGTGCAAAGAACTTTTTGACCTGTGGAAGCGAAACAAAGCAGTACTTGGATTCTGTTTGCTTTGGGGGAAATGTCCTGACACCCATAAGAATTCAAGGAATGGTGGAGTGGCTGCGTGGCTCAGTCAGTTGAGTGTCTTGAGTTTGGCTCAGGTCATGATCTCACTGTTCCTGAGTTCAGGCCCTGCCTTGGGCTTGCTGCTCTCAGCACATAGTCCGCTCTGGATCCTCTGTCTCCTCTCTTTGTCTTTTCCCCCCCTTGCACTCTGTTTTGTCTCTCTCAAAAATAAATAAACATTAAAAAAAAAAAAAGAATGGTAAATTTAGAATTTGTATGTTTCATTTCTGTACATTCTGAAGCTGTTCATAAGGCAGGTATTGGGGTGGAAAAACATGAACTTGTATCAAAAACTTAGGAAGAATATTGGGGTTGGCTACTTATGATCTCTGCACAGGAAAGCTATTGGGTATCATGAGCTTCAAAAGGAGTACTTTTGTGAAGACCATCTTTAAATTTTTAAAAAATATTTTATATTTCGTAGAATTATTTTCTGAGACCAATATATTTTGAGTCTTTATTATTGCCAGATTTCTATGGAGAACAGTTATTACAATTACCAGCAACGTGGAAATGTAATTTCATTTGTTTAATTTGCGTTTCCTTAGTTAATAGTGACTTGGTGTTTTCCCATACATTTATTACATTTTCTCTTTCTCTTTTTTTCTGTTTTGTTCCTATCTTTTGCTTATTTATAGTTTTGGAGATCTTGTTGGTTTTCTTACCAGTTTATGTGAGATCCTTAAGAAAGCCACATGCCTTTTAGTTCTTTGCTTCAAGTAATTTTTTCAAATTCATTTACTTTTTTAAATTTTGGAGGGTTTTTAGTATATGTAAGTTATAAATGTTTAGCCAAATCTATTTTTTCTTTACAGTTTCTTAAATTGCTTTTATGATTAGGAAGTTTTTCTCCAAGGTATAAAGTGTTCAGTAATCAGTTTTAAAATGAATTCTGTTTATGGTTATTGACTTTGGTATAGAGTGTGAGGCAAGACTAAACATTCTCAAATTGCTATTTTATTATTATTTTTGAATCAGTAATATATTCTACGTGTTTTCAAATTTGTAATCTACAAAAAAAGTTTACAAAGTTTCTGACATCTGTACTTTAGCTTCCTCGTTTCCCCTTTTTAAAAGTGTTTGCTATTAATCAGCTTTTGGTTAGTTTTCCAGAGGTATTTTATGTATACACAAACATGAACATTTTTCTTCTTTTTATTTCAAAACAGTAGCATACTGTTCTTCATGCTGTTCTCACCATAACAGTATGTTTTAGAGATCTTTGCCAAATAGTATATAAAGAGCTTCCTCCTCTGTCTCAGTCTCTCTCTCTTTCTTTTTATGTTTATTTTGAGAGAGAAAGAGAAAGAGAGGAAGAAAGAGAAAGAGAATCCTAAGCAGGCTGCACACTATCAGCATATAGCCCAGCACAGAGCTGGATCCCACCACCTGTGAGATCATGACCTGCACTGAAATCAAGAGTTGGACGCTCAACAGATTTGAGTCACCCAGGACCCCCATGTTTTGTTTTGTTTTGTTTTTTTTAATTTAAGTTAAACGTTTTTATTTTGGGATAATTGTAGATTCACATGCAGAGAGATCCCATTACGTATTATCCATTTTCCCCCAGGGTGAATATGTTGCAAAAGTATCATACAGTATCACAACCAGGATAATGACATTGCCACAGTCAAGCTACAAAAGAGTTCTGTGCTGTCACCACAGAGATTCTTTGTGTTGCGTTTTATAGACACACTTCCATTGCACCCTGCCCCCACTCTCCTGAACTTCTGGCAGCCTCTTCTACACCATTAAATTTGTCATTCAAAGAATGTTATGTAAGTGGAATGTTGTATACAGTTGTGTAAATGGAATCATACATTTGGAATTAGCTTATTTCCCACTCAGCATAGTTCCCGAGAGTCATCCAAATGGTTTTATGTATTTGTTACTTTTTAATGCTGAATAGAAATCTCATGTTTATCCTTTTACCAACTTGAAGGACATCTGGGTTATTCTCAGTTTTTGCCTGTTATGGATGAAGGTCCTGTGAACACTCATATACAAGTTCTTGTGTGGATAGTTCATTTTTCAGGAATAAGTGCCCAAGAGTGCCCTCATTACTTTTAATGACTGTATCATACTCTATTGTTTCAGTGTCCCATAGAGCGATATTGGTCTCATACTGGTAGCCAGTTAGGTTATTCCTGATGATTTGCTATTTTAAATAATGTGGTAATATCTAACTTAGAAATGAGTGATTTTATACTTTTATCTATAAGTTGGATTCCTAGAAATGGAATTGCTGATCAAAAGGAGTGATTATTCTTTTGATAGATATTACTTGATTGTCTTCCATAGGGAATATATCACTTTCTCTTCTTATCAGCAGTGTATGAGGGGGCCTTTTTTCCTCACACTAGCACTTAATCAATTTTTTTAATTTAGGACATTCTTCATAGATTATGAGCGTTATTTGAGTGAGGTTGAACACCTCTTCATGTATTTGAATCATTTATGCTTTCTCTGTGAACCATATGTTCTATATTTGATTTATTTTAAAAATTGGCTTATTAGTCTTTTTCATATTGATTTATAGAAGCTCTTTAAGAAAATCCTTTGTGACAAAGGTTGTACATGGTTATTTATTTTTTAAGCCTGTATGTCCTTTATGTTTTGATTTTGTGTATGGTAGTTGCCATGCAGATATTTTTTATTTTTACATATGACTTTATCTGTTTTTGCTTTTATGGCTTCTGGCTTTCAGGTCATTTAAAAAGACACTCCTGGGGCGCCTGGGTGGTTCAGTCGGTTGAGCATCCTACTTTAGCTCAGGTCATGATCTCATGGTTTGTGGGTTCACGCCCCACGTTAGGCTCTGTGCTGACAGTTCAAAGCCTGGAGCCTCCTTTGGATTCTGTATCTCCCTCTCTGTCTTCCCCTCCCCCACTCACGCTCTATCTCTGTCCCAGAAATAAATAAAAATATTAACAAAATTTAAAAAATAAAATAAAAAATAAAAAGACACTCCTTCAGCCCTAGTCCAGGATTATGAAAGTGTTTTCCCATGGTATTTTAGAGTAGATTAAGAAATATTTTTACACTTAAACTTTTTTTAAATTTATTTTTTTATATTAATTTTTTTAATGTTTATTTTTGAGAGAGAGTACAAGTGGGGAAGGGGCAGAGAGAGAGAGAGAGACACAGAATCTGAAGCATGCTCAAGGCTCTGAGCTGTCTGCACAGACCCTGACACAGGGCTCGAACTCAAGAACGTGAGATCATGACGTAAGTCGAAGTCAGACACTTAACCAACTGAGCCACCCATGAGCCCCTACATTTAAATCTTTTGATTCATCTAGAATTTATTTTGGTGAGGATATAGGTTTTGACTTTTTTTCTTCTGAGATAGGTATATAGTTGTTCAACATAATGTATTAAATAATCCAACTCCCCTTTTTTTTAATTGTCACTTTTCTCATATACTAAATTTCCATCCATATGTGTTGGGGATATTTCTAGTCTTTTTCATTGATACATATGTCTGTTCCTGTGCCAATACCATGCTGTCTTAATTTTTCATAGATTTCTAAGTGCTAATTTTTGATAGGATTGCTTTAATTTGTAATGTTTCCTTGGAATACTATTCTGTTTTGTGAGTCTGTTTTTCTTTTTTATTAAAGAAAGTATTTTTTGGGGGCGCCTGGGTGGCTCAGTCGGCTAAGTGTCCAACTTAGGCTCAGGTCATGATCTTGTGGTCCATGGGTTCAAGCCTGCATCAGGTTCTGTGCTGGCAGCTCAGAGTCCGGAGCCTGTTTCAGAATCTGTCTGTCTGTCTGCCTGTCTGTCTCTCTGCTCCTCCCCAACTTGTGCTGTCTCAAAAGTAAATAAACAAAAAAGTTTTTTTTTTTTTAAATTTTTTATTGTTTATTTATTTTTGATAGAGAACGTGCAAATGGGGGAGGGACAGAGAGAGAGGGAGACAGAATCTCAAGCAGACTTCAGGCCCTGAGCTGTCAGCACAGAGCCCAATGCAGGGCTCAAACTCAAAAGTTTTGAGACCAGGACCTGAGCTCAAGTTGGAGGCATTTAATCCACTGAGCCACCCAGGCGGCCCGTGGGTGTGTCTATTCTTAGGCAGATTATTAAGACTTCATTGTAGTTTTGATAATGTTATATTTTCCTATATTAAAATTTTTTCATGGAAATGAGGATAAAATAATGGTCCATGTGCATACTATAATTAATTTAATCATTTCTGCTGTTTTATATTGAGTCCAGTTCTATTAAAACTAATGCTTCAAAGGTTGTCTTCTTATTCATAAAACTCTTATACTATGTTTTGTATTGTTTACCTAATATAACAGTGGTAGTTTAAATTGATAGTGAAAGGCAATATCAATTTAGACTACCTCTACCGATATATGAATGTTATATGGCATACTTATTTTTATTATCTTTTTAGGTTTCTTGTGATCGTCGCTTACCAAAAGAAGAATGTAAAACTGGCCAAAACCGGGCACCTAAAGAGGGGCCAACCACAGTCTCTAAATATTTTTTTAGTGATATCTTTATCCAGGTGGATGAAACATGATAAAAGTCTTTTTTTTTTTTTTCCCTTAAGTCTAGGATTTTCAGAGTCAATTATATCGACTAAGCAGTATTTAGAAAAAAGCATCACTGGCTATTTTTCTTTAGGTTGATTTTGAATATTTAATGAGCTTGATTTGTAGCTTTTATAATCAGTGGAAAACATTGTTGAGGTTCCTTTCATTCTGATGGATTCAGCATTTTGGAAATACAAAGCAATTGAGACTGCCTCGGAGATGGAAATAGCTTCTCTTGTTTACATTTTTACTCTTCACGTGCTGAACACACATGGACATTCTGGAATGTTGTGGATAAAATGTCTCTGTATAAATCACAGTGTCCAAGTATTTGGAGGTGGATTGTATTTAACATTTAGTGAACTTCTTTTGTAAAGGTTTTTTTTTCTGGGATTTTTTTTGGCGGGGCGGTGGGGGGAGTTGGTTTTGTTTTTTGTTGGTTTTGCTGAAGGCCTTTTCATTTGCCTGTATGAAATGAATATGAAAGCATATTGTGAAACTCCGCTTTAGTATGGTAAATGTTAAAAACTTGTCTATTTTCATCTATTTGACTGGAAAATATGTATTTTTCTAATTGATGTTGATGTAACATTAGTCCTAATTGAACAAGTAAGTAGTATTTAAACTTATTATTTATAAAGACAAAACATCAAAAATTTTATTTATTTTTAAATTTTTTATTTAAAAGAATATTCAGTTTTAATTCTTTTCACCACTCAGATTATGGGTAAAGAAGGCATATTGACAAGTTTATGTTTGTCCCTTTTCTCTCTTTAATTTTAAAGATATTTAAAGTTATATCACTAAAGGCATTTGGGTAGTATATGTTTTGAATACATCTTTTTCTCATAGTTTAGTATATTGAATTTGTACTGTGAATTTTTGTTTTTTCTTATTTCTTGGATACTCTCAGGATTTCTATGGGGGAAAAACCCTTAATTTATGAGGGAGACTTACATACAAAACTCAGTCCCCTTTATACACACATGCACTCACATTCCCTTTTTTAAAAACTGATTTCTTGATAGTTCCCCCCCCCCCCAAATTTTAAATTTTGCTTTAGAACACTTAGGCCTTTAAGCACAGAACATAATTGTGATGTTAAAACAGAAAACATGATGATAATAAGACTTGTTAAGTCTGTGATCATCATCAGTATTAATTTAGGGGCTGTTTTTAATTTTGAAATTTTGTTACTTACATATGTAATTCCATTATCCACTCAAGCAAATCTTCAGTGGTTTGAATCAAACTTCTTAGAAAGCATATTTAATCTTCTATTTGAAAAGCCTCAGAGCAGGAGTCAGAAATATTTTCCACAAAATATTTTCGAACTTGTGGGCCAGAAGGTGTCTGTGGCAATTACTAAACTCTGCTATTTCAGTGTGCAAACAGCCACAGAAGATACTTAAGTGATCAACATGGCTGGATTGGGCTTTTAGTTTGACCCCTACGTTTTATAGCAATTTTCATACCTTAAGGTGCTGACCTCTTTATCTATAAAATATTCATCACCAAAGTTATGAGTTGTGCATCACAATTAAAACTGTGTTGATTGATTGCATTACAAAATCATCAGTATTTTCAGCTGGGAAGATACTTAAATGTCTAGATAATTGTATACTGAAAGACATTGTGGCCAATTTTTGAGTTCATTAATAAAATAGAATATGGCTCAACAAGTATAACAGTAACCCTAAAATTGCTGTGTGAGCATTTCTTACTCATTGCTTTATAGTGAAATTTACAATTTTCTTGTCATAAAGGAGGATCTATAAATCTGAGTGGAAATTCTTGATAGGTTTGCATTAATTTATTTCATGTGATTAAGATGTCACAAAAATCATGGTATTAAATTACATTGCCATTTTAATGCCCTGTTTTTATAAACATTTTTTAAAGTCTCATATTCTGAAATAGTTTCATTCAGTTAATGTCAGTTTTGGTGTTAAGTTGCCACAGTAAAACTATTGTTTTATCCCTTGTGTAATATTTATTTTTTTTAACTTTGTTAACATCTGTCTCGTTCATCTATAATGAATTAATTTTATGGAAGATATAACTTCTTACTGTATAAGAAGTAATTTTATCTTTGGGCATTCATTGTGTTAGAGAATCAAGTCAGCCAGCTAAATTGTCCTACTGTTATATCCTTAAAACTAATCTGGGAAAATGAGAAACTTAATCAGTGTCTTTACCTTACAGGGTGGCAAGAATTAGTCACACCTGTATTTAAATATAAGATAATGTTGTGAAGAAGAATTTTATAAATCTTAAGGGAGGTATGAATAATGGTTTTCATTTCCTTGACTTTTCCTCCTGAACACTTATATCTTAGCAAGCGATCAACATGATGGTTTAAAAGTCTAATTGTTGGTAAATGATTGAGGCACAGATAAAATTATGAATATCCACTGTTGACCATGTTATCTGAAATAGAAGTGACCATGTATATACTCTCTTGCTTGAATAAGTTTTTGACAAAAGGCAATAGATGTCATTTGTAAATTTTCTTGTTCTAAAGAAAGCAATTATGTTCTATAGATTTAAATTATGTAAATAAAAGTTATTTTATACTATTTCTGTTGTGTTTTTTCTTTTCAAATGACTGAAAGATACTAATGTTTAGTTAACCAAAATTTGTCAGTTTTTCACCTGCAGCTTACACTTAACTTCCTTCCTTCCATAAAAATATGGTATCCCTGGAAGAATTAAGCTTTGGTCTGATATACATATTCTGAAGGATATGTTTTTGATCTTGTAAGAATAAAGAATAGGCTTTCCCCTCATTCCCATTTAGACATGTGGAGAGTTGTTTTTCTTGTTCATTTATTTCTTATATGATGAATTTTTAGGTACAAGAACTCTCAATCTCTTTTACTCTTTTTTCTTTTCCGTTTTGTTTTCTCTGTAGAAAAAGACAAATGGGAAACTTTAGTCCTGGATATAATATAATCCTGGACTTCTGCAGTGGATACTGGCAAAATCTTAGCTGGTCAAAAAATTTAGCTGAGAGAAATATTTGTAGAAATTTCCCCAAAGGGTTGCCTAGCCATTTCTCCAGATAGAATTTTTATATTGCATTTGGTCAGATCATCAAAGAGCTATTTATGTGGACTGCCTACATTGTTTTGTCTGCTTGTGGTTAGGGATATTATGTCAAATTGTACAAAAGCCTAAATAAATTGTTATTTTTCTGTAATGTTACAGAGTTTTAAAAAATTTTTTACCTCTCAATATCCTACTTATGAGAATCTGTAGAAGCTATTTCTTTGACTGCAGTGCCAGGAATAATTGGACTTCTGTTCAACTGGTCAGATGTTTTATGTGGGCTGTGTGAATCCTTATGTTGTTTTCTTTATCAACGCAAAGCTAAATTTGTGGCCAAACTACATCAAGATAAAGTACTTCATATCACATTTTATGTAGTAAACTCATTCTGGCTTTACTTTTTACTCTTCATTTCCTTCTGCCCAGGTTTTTAAAAACTCACTTTTTAAAAAATAACAGGTTGCCATTTATTATACTAGGCATGGTACTAATGTTTTAGTATGCATTATTTCATATTTTAAAAAATTATACATGGCTTTAAAAGTAGTGCTAGATATCAAACTAGCTGTTTTTTCTGTTATTATATATTTCTAAATACAATTATTCTGTTAATCTCTTATTTATGAATGTTAGACATTGTGAATTGACTTATAGTACTTAACAATATTCGCTTTCTTGAGCACCTGGGTGGCTCAGTCACTTGAGCGTCCAACTTAAGTCTGGGTCATGATCTCATGATTTTTGGGTTTGAGCCCTACATAAGGCTTTGCACTGACATCGTGGAGCCTGCTTTGGATTTTATGTCTCTCTCTGCCCCTCCTCTTCTTTTTGTGTGTGCGCACTTTCTCTCTCAAAAATAAACATTAAAATTAAAAAGAATTCTAGCTTTCTTAAACTCCCTTCTGGGCATCCCTCTTAATATGTTACTCATAATTAAGATTTAAGCCATGTTCAGTATTGTTATTGTATTAATTGTAATTATTCAATGCTGGACTACATTATATACTAAGGTGACACAGCACAACCATTTGTTTTTCTTAGAGTTAATAATTGCTTCAGAATGCCTCTGTGTATAATTTTTCACATGGCCAAACTGTCAGTAAAGTTTTCTTATTTCCCTGGGAAACTTTATGGACCTCTTTCTTCCTACTGGTCTAGTGGCTTCATAGATCTTTATGTACAGTACAGCTGTCATTGTAGGACTGCCCTTTGCCATTACTCTCTGACTTCCTACCTCTCTTTTCTGGGTTAGATTCTCTGTTTGTAGTATTCATGCCATTTTCTTGATTTGTTTTGGAGGGTACATCCTCCACTATTTACTGCAAGAGGATACATGGGTGACAACATTATTTAAGACTTTACGTGTCTGAATTTTCTTTATTCTACTCTCAGTTGGGCTATTAAAATTCTTGAATAATCTGAAAACACTTCTCACGTCATTTTGAAGGCATGCTCCATTGTCTTCCAGTTTTCAGTGTTTAAAAGTTTGATGCCATTCTGATTCCCTATCTATCCTTTGAAAATGGCTTGCAGTTAACAGTTTTATGACCTAGTATTCTGCACAATACTGAACTTTGGTGTAAGCCTGCCCTCCTTTCCTGCCCCTAAATTCATGCTGCTGGACACTTAATGGACCTTTTTAATATGGAAGCTTCATTTACCTCCCTTCTGGGAATTGTTCTTATGATATTATTTTGATAATATTGTCCCTTTCATTTTCACTGTTCTCGTATCTGCAGTTTCTATTAATCATTTTTTAATTAAAAAATTTTAACTTAATGTTTATTTGTTTTGAGAGAGAACAGGCAGGGAAAAGGCAGAGAGAGGGGGAGAGAGAATCCTAAGGAAGCTCCACACTGTCAGCACAGAGGTGATCAGGGTCTTGATCTGAAGGACTGTGAGATCATAACCTGAGCCAAGATGAAGAGTCAGTTGCTTACGGGACTGAGCCACTCAGGTACCCTACCCTGCAGTTAACGGTTTTGAGGCATAGTTTACATTTCACAAAATGCACAGATCTGAAGTATTCACTTTGAGCACTGACAATGCACACACCTCTATAACTCCCCTGCAGAAACACTTCCATCACGCCAGGAAGTTCCCTTAAGCCCCTTCCCCTCTCTCACCCACAAGACTAGTTTTGCTTGGACTTAAACTTTGTGGAATCGCACACTGCATTTTTTTCTATCTGATGACTTTGCAGTTTTGGGGATTCATCCCTGTTAGTACTGTTTGGTCACTCTTGTTGCTGAGTTTTATTCTATTTTATGAGTATACCACATGATATGAATACACACTAATTTTCTGTCCATTCTCCTAGGGGATTGTTTCCAAATTTTCGCTATTTTGAATAAAGATATATTCTTGCGCAAATCTTTTTGTTGACTTGTTTTTCTCTTGTGTAAATACACAGTGGTGTCACCTCATTTGTTAAGATATACTTCTAAGTACTTGATGTTCTTTTTTTTTAATATTTTATTTCTATGTAATCTCTACACCCATTGTAGGGCTCAAACTCACAACCGTAAGATCAAAAGTCACGCTCTACCAAATTTGCCAGCCACGAGGCCCAGTACTTGCTGCTCTATGATGACATTATAAATGGTGTTTTAAAAACATTTATTTTCCAATTGTTTATTGCTGAAATACTCAAAAAATTGATTTTTATATTATAATAAAGATTTTAACAATAGTTATTTGTGTAGCATCCATTCATAGTCGTAAGGTTTAAAACCAACTCTTGGGTCTATTAAAGCAAGCCTTTCAATATTATAAGAAGGCTATTTGCCCTTAGCAAACAGACTTAAAAACTCAATTATAATAAGATACACAAGTATAAAGCACTAAAACGTTAGATAAGTATAACATTAAGTATAAACTGAAACATAAGGCCAAAGAGGAAATAACTGCTAACCTCTCATTTATTTAATAAATTTAGTGTCTAGCAGAGTATCTTGTTTGTTCATGTTTTCCCATCCTAATAATTTCTCATTAAGTGACTAATTAAAGCTTGTAATCTCTAGCTTTGCATTTCTACCAAGTTTTAAGTTGGAAATGAGGCTTAAGTTTTTACTTCCAGGGGCGCCTGGATGGTTCAGTCAATTAAGCGTCTGACTCTTGATTTCAGCTCAAATCATGTCACCGTCATGAGATTGAGTCAGTCGTGAGATGGAGCCCCACATCATGCTCTGTGCTAATAGCTTGGGGTTCTTTCTTCCTCTGCCCCTCCCCTGCTCATGCTCACCTGTTCTCTCTCTCAAAATAAATAAATTTAAATAAAATAAAATTTTATTTCCATGTTTCCCTTCTGTAGATTTTTTAAAATGTTTTTTAAAAATTATATTTTGAAAGAGAGCGACAGTACGAGCAGGGGAGTATCAGAGAGAGAGGGAGACACAGAATTTAAAGCAGGCTCCAGGCTCTGAGCTAGCTGTCAGCATAGAGCCTAGAGCCTGGCGTGGGGTTTGAACCCACGAACCGTGAGATCATGACCTGAGCCGAAGCCGGACGTTTAACTGACTGAGCCCCCCAGGCGCCCTCCCTTCTGTAAATTTTTAAAAGTCTTGCTTTCATATTTTTATTTACAGTAGATTAAAATTTTTTTTCATAATCCTGTTATTGTTTCATGAATGCAGTGTATTTTCATTTCTCTAAGGATGTTGCAGTTTATTCTGTTCCTTTTACTACTGGTTTCTTCTGAGGTTTTCTTGTTTTTGTTTTGGTTGGGGTGGGTGTCTTTTTTTCCTGTTGAAAACTTTCCTCAAATGTCTATTGATGCCTGGCTATCCGTGTATATGTTAGAGAAAGTTTCCTCAAAGTTGATTGCGAGCTTTTTAGAAGCTTATTGGAGTATATATAGGACATGCCCAATTGTAGGAACACAGTAGATGCATTATTTTCTAAGGAGTTTTTCATTGGGAAACCTCAAATGTCACTGTTGACCTTTCCTGTCAAGTGGTAAGGTTTCTCTAGACCCCTACATAAACCTGGTAGCCAGCATTTTAGACTTCGGAGGAAAAAGGAAGGTGGGGAACAGGGCTTTCTTGATTTGGCTTCCAGAATTCAGTGAATCTTTTTGGTTTCAATTTGGCACTTCAATCTTGTCTAGTGTCCCTATATTTGGAACTTCTGAAATGGCAGTTTCTCCAGAAAATATCTCCTGAGCAAAGTAGGAATGGAAACCTAGGGTTCTAATTACTTCTACAGATTTCCGAGCAGTTCCACTGTTTCTTTGTCTCTACCGCCTTTCCCCACAGCCATCTATCCACACCTTTCTCTGTTGCTGGTACCACCAATTTCTGAGCCTTGCAGGGATTTCTGGGAGGCAAACTGACTTACTTGTTTTTATCTTCCACTGCAAGCACTTAGATTTCAGCTTCCTTTTTTTCTTCTCAATTTCTAATAATGAACAAGTTGAAAAGGAAATTACAGAGACAATTCCATGTACAGTAGTGTCAAAAAGAATAAAATACAAAAAGCATAAAATAAGAATTAACCAAGGAGGTGTAAACCTTGCCCAATGAAAACTACAAAATATTACTGAAAGAAATTAAATAAGACACAAATACCTGGTAACACATCCCATATCCATGGATTGCAATACTTAATACTGTTAAGATGTCAATATTATCCAATTTCAACAGATTCAATGCAATCCCTATCAAAACCCCAATGACATTTTTTTTTCTGAAATAGAAAAACCCATAAGAAGCCCACCCCAAATAGCCAAAAACAAAAACAAAACACTTGAAAGAGAGGACAAAGCTGGAAGACTCATGAAATTATAAGACTCAGCGCCAGAAGAGCAATGGACACAGGAGACACTCAAGAAATATTTGTCTATTGAATGAATAAAGATGTATCTCCTCTAAAGAGTTTTGTTTCTCAGGACAGCTTACCATCTGTTCAGTTTCCAGCTCTCCTACAATGATAAGATTTTTTCAAGAGCCAGCCCCCTTCTATTAAGAGGAGAAGAAGAAAACAGCATATGGAAAATGAACTGAGACGATTTCGAAGACACAACCTCCCCTAGCCAGCTCAGCGCGCAGACTGGACGGGCGGCAACGTGAAGGTGGCTCCGCCTCCGGACCGCGGAACTCCAGCGCTCGCGAGGGGACAGGACATCGCGGGGCTGCGCCTCTGTCGCTTATTGGCTGAGTTCCGGGGGCGTGGTGCGCAGCGAAAACCAATTACGGCTGTCGAGCGCACGCACGTGCTGTGTCTGGGCTGACTCTGTGGGGGTTTCAGGAGGTTTGGGGCCTCTAGGACGCGAGCTGACCTGTACCCCGATTCAGGGAAGCCGGCTGGGAAATAACCAACTCTGACCTACGCGAGCCGTTGTTTTGCGCTAGTTGCACGCTCCGGGCCGGCTATCATGTGGGCTTCCCTGCGGTTAGCCCTGCGGCCGTGCGCCCGCGCCCTGGTCCCCGGGCCTCGCGCTTATCACGGGGACTCGGTGGCCACGCTGGGTACCCAGCCGGACTCGGGTTCTGTCATCTACCAGGTAGGCTGTGTGAGCGCTCCGGCGGTCCGGGCCTGGAGACTCCTGACCGACCCTGTGACTCCCTGTCCGCCAGTGCGGGCCCGACAGGACTAAGCGCTGGCCCGACTAGGAAGCAGTGAACTGTGGACACACTTTAACAGCTCTGTTCTTTTCTTTGGAGCTTTCAGTCATGATTCTGGTACACAATAGGGGTCGTGAAGTTTGCAGAGGAAGATCATTCCAAATAAAATACATCTTCGTTCACTTTTAGCACGGCCACTCTCCTTTGTATCTTTGAAATCAGTGGTTCTCAAAACCTGATTTAGCATTGTCAGCCGAGGGACTTGTTGAATATATGGCTGGGGTGAGCCCCATCCTGGACCTTTGGGGTCTCTGGGATGGGATTCTGGTGTTTGCATTGTTAGTGAAGTCCTGAGGGCTTGGCGGCGTCCAGCTTTGGGAACCACTTGCCTAGCACAGATAGCAGACTTTAAATGGTTATGTTAATAGAACATACTTATCACACACTTATCTTTGAATACCCTTTCTTGGAATTGGGACGTATAGCAACGTCAAAAAAACAGCTTCTGAAATTTCAAAGCTGGGAAATTCCACCCTATCCCACGGTTTCTGAGCATATACCGGTAACATTTAAATTGTATGAGTAACTTTCAGAAAAGACATTTTAAACAATTTCCTTACATTGAAAGAAAATAAGCAAGCTGAGACAAACAGTATCCAGTGAGAGGGTTTCGAAAGTCTGGGGTCAGCACACAGTGTTTAATTCAGAAATATTAAGTGTTTTCTGTGGTTTAGGCAGTATTACAGGTATTTGGTATAGATGTGTAGGCATGGAGTCATAATTTTGGGGGGAAGGTGAACAAGATAGCATGTAATCAGAGTGCATTGTGATAAGTGGTATCTAAAGCTTGAAAAGGTGGTTACAGAAAGCCACAGATACAAAGTAATGAGCGAGTTGGATCTTGAGCATTGTTGCCAAGTACAAAGCGGAGGAGAGGCAAGACTGTACAAACTAAGGGAGTTATGAGAACATAGGTAACCAAGTTCTGAAAGCATGTAGAGGGTTTGAGGACTTAGAAGTCGTGACTAGGGCAAGGAGTTCATGGAGTAGATGAGATTAAATAGTCTGGAGCGCCTTCCATGCTGAAGCCATGTTCGAATTTCATTTTGCAAGCTGTCTGCTAAGATATTTAGAGTAGTGGCAACATCCTATGTATGTGATAGAATCATCAGCATGATGGCAGTATGGAGGAGAGACTTCCTTCTATTTTGAATATGGTTTCTTGGCTGGGTGTCTACTGGTTGCTGCAGGCTTTTGATTATAAGGTTCTTTCAGCCAGTTTTTGGTTGTTTGGGCACATCTTTGGGAGAATGAGGGCCTGGAGCTTCTGGGTCTGCCATCTTTTTAGCTTTAGGTCCAGGCCTCTGGGTGTTTTGTTTTGTTTTAATGTGTATTTATTTTTGAAGAAGGGAGAGACAGAATGTCAGTGGGGAAAAGGCAGAGAGAGGGGGAGACAGAATCCGAAGCAGGCTCCAGGCTCAACCGACAGCCCAGAGCCCAATGTAGACCTCAAGCTCACAAACTGCAAGATCATGACTTGCGCTCAAGTTGGACGCTTAACTGACTGAGCTACCCAGGCGCCCAGAGGCCTAAGTTTTTGATGGTGGCTGTTAGCTTGGGGTTAGGGGGCGTGGCCCTGAGCATACAACTTCTTTCTCTGTGTAAAATGTTTAATGTTCTGGGCCGGTCTGTGTACTAAGTAATTAGAATAGGAAAGTAGTTGTGGTATGATGAAAGAGGCACTGGTCTAGTATTTCATGTATGTTAAAAACTAAAAAATAACATTTCCATGGTGGGAAAAAAACCCAGGAGGGAAATAAGCTCAATTGTTAACAGTAGCCCTATGAGTGGGCAGAGATGGTGTAGCCTAACAGTTTAAGAGCAAGATTCTGGAGCTAGTGAACCTTGCCTTAAATCCTACTTGTTAGCTGAGTCATTTTGGACTAGTGACTTAACCACTCTGTACCTTACTTACCTCAATTGTATAGTAGCATTAATAACTGCATATCTCATAGAATCATCAGGACAGAGAGTAGCTTCCTATAACATTGCCTGGGATATAATAAGCCCTCAAGAAATATTAGCTTTCTCAAGTTTTCCTTCTCTCTACGATACCATCTCAGGATCTGTTTGGCCATCTTTTTTGCTTCAGTAATGCCGTGTAGCAGACAATCCCAAGATCTCTGCCAAAAGAACAAAAGTATTTATTTTTTGCTCTGGGATCTGTGGGTTGGTTGTAGCGGTTCTTCTGTGGGCAGTGCACCAGATTCAGGTCTGCTCTATTTGGTTTTTATTCCAGAACTCAGACTGAAGTGGCAGTGACTACTGAGGGATGCTTCTCTCCTAATAGAAAGCTGGGGCTCAAGAGGAGAGTGGAAACACTGTCCTTTTAGAGTCTTTGCTTACAGTTGCTACACTGTTACTCTTGTCCACATTCCACTGATCAAAGCAAGTAAAGGGAACTCTGTGAGTCTGCAGGTGGGGAAGTGTAATCTCACACTGAACACTTGGCAGGGGTGGGAGGGAAGGGAGAATTTTGAACAAGTAGTACGCTCTGTCTCATACTGTAGAGGTGGCCGCAAAGCTCCACCTATTATGTCTGAGTTCAGATACAAAGGAGGAGGAAGGGTGAGTAGGTGAAAGTGTTATGTCCAGTTCGCAGTATCCCTCAACCACCAGAGACCACCGACCAGAGACCACGGGGAGACCGAGGCACGCCAAGTTCAAGCTTGGGCTCACAGACTTCACCAACACAGTGGATCTGTGCTGAGAGCCCTGAACAAGGGCAGAGCAGGATTTTTATAGGCGTGGGAAGGGGAAGTTACAAGAGGAAGTTACCCAGGTACAGCAATCCAATCATTATCGGATGATGGTATTGACAACAGTTTCAGCCATACATATTATTTAGAGCATTTGTTACTTTTGGTGGGACCCAATCACAATATTTTAGGTAGCTTTGAAATTAACCAATTATAGAGTGAGCCCAAGCAAGGTGTATCCTGAGAAGGGGAAGACGTCCCGATTGGTTGCCCTCCACGTAAATGAGGGATGCTGGCTTGGGCCAGTCAGGAGTCGTCCGCCATGCCCTTTTGTGCACATTTTTGGTTTTCAAAGCGGACCAACCAGAGGTAGGATTATCTTTCTGAATATGCAGTTTTTGGCATCCAGAGCGGACCAATTAGAGGTGAGACTCTATTCTGTGTTCTCTGAGGCTTCCTGAAGCCTGTCATGGAGTCTGTTTGGTCCTTACAAAAGGAACACCCTCACCTGTTTTTCACTTAAGAAGGCTTTCTAGAAGTCATGCCTAACAGCTTCTGCTCCTGTTTCATTGGTTAGAATTTAGTCACATGGCCACACCTGTGTACAAAAGGAGGGTAGGATATTTTGTTTTTCCAGCTAGGCATGTTGTCACCTTGAATAAAATTGGGATTTCATTATCAAGAAAGACGGGAAGAATGGATATGGATAAGCAGCGCTCTGTGTGTGCCACAGATAAATAGTATGGACAGAGTGGATGTGCTCTTATTATGTTGGATGTTAAAAGATTTCACTTAGGTGTACTCTTGTCTTCTGGAACCACCAGCTACAAGTAGTAAACTTCGATGCAAACAAAAACCCACAAGAGGAGAACGAAAAACGAAGCCATGCCTTGGATGGGAGGTGGCACCTAGAAGCCCTGGCCACAGTCTGGTTTCTCTCTGCCCAGTTTTCCTGATGGCTGGAATCTGTACTGCCTGCTGTCAACTTCCCATGGCCATATGCTTCAGAAAGCCTTGACAATTGGTGACAGTTTCCTTTATTTCCTAATTGGGAGGCTGACTTAGCTAGGATAAAGATCCCTTGTATAAATAGCTTTAGTTTTGATTGACTTTGTTCTAAATTGGACAGTGTCATAGACTGTAGCAATTGTACCTCTCACTTTAGTAGAGAGTCACTTGTTTTTTCTGTGTGTATGCAACTACTCATCAATTCTGAACTTTGGTGCCTGTGGTTTGCAAAGTTGACAGAAGACTGGGAGGTTGAGTGCAGTGGAGGGACATCAGCTAATTCTTTTTTTTTTTTTTCACTTTAAAAAATTTAGAGAGAAAAAGAGGCAGAGGGAGAATATTTTTCTTGCTTTATTACAAAAAATGTTTGAGAGAGAGAGAGAGAGAGAGAGAGAGAGAGAGAGAGAGACAACAAGTTGGGGAGAGGCAGAGAGAGAGGGAAACACAGAATCCAAAGCAGGCTCCAGGCTCTGAGCTGTTAGCACAGAGCCCGACACAGAGCTCAAGCTCACGAACTGTGAGATGGTGACCTTAGCCCAAGTCTGAGGCTCAACCAAATGAGCCATAGATGGCGCCCTGCAGAAGGAGAATCTCAACCAGGCTCCAAGCCCAGTGTGGAAGCCCATGTGTGGCTCGATCCCACGACCCTGGGATCATGACGTGAGTCCAAACCAAGAGTCAGATGTTCAACTGACTGAACCACCCAGGCGCCCTGAGGTCAGCTAATTCTTGATGAATTGGGGGAAGATAAGAAACTAAGGCACAACGAAATCCCATCAGCTTCTAGATTTGCAAGGGAAGAAGAACTTGTTCAAGGATACTGGGAGGATGAATTTAACCATCTAGGGGACAAAGAGAACATGTCAAGACACAAAAAAAAGATGGGAGAACTTACATTTCAGAAAAGACTTAAGAAACATCAGTCGTTTGTGGCTATACAAACCTTCCATAGAATCCTATTCAAATAAATTGAAAAAACATCTATCTGAATGTTGATGAAATGCCTTCACTAATTTGATATTTGATGTTACTAGTAGAGTATTGATATGCAATAATGGTCCTCGTCTTTTGGAGATTTGGAAATACAGAGGAAGTGTTATGTCTAGGATTTTCTTCAAAATAATTCAGGGTGGGGGGCAAAAATGAAACAACTTTGGCCATTGTGGATAATTGTTAAAGAACGTTGGCTATATTTATTATACTAGTCTTTTTTGTGTGTGTGTATATTTTGAAAATTTCCATGAAACGAAGTTAGGTTTCTTTTTTATTTTTATGTTTATTTATTTTTGAGAGAGAGAGAAAGAGTGTGAGTGAGTGGGGAGACAGAGAGAGAGGGACACACAGAATCCGAAGCAGGCTCCAGGCTCTGAGCTGTCCATACAGAGTCCGATGCAGGGCTCCAACTCACGAACCATGAGATCATGACCTGAGCCAAAGTGGGACCCTTAACTGACTGAGCCACCCAGGCCCTCCTACGTTTCTTTTTTTAACAACAATGACAAACTCCATTAAAGGGAAGCTGAACATCTTAGAGAAATCTCGGCCCCTTCCCTTTGCCATACTATAACCTGTCTATTCATTTTTTTAGTGCTGTTGAGCTAAATAAGTAGGGCTGAGCAGAAGATAGTATGTCATTATGACTGGATGGACTTGTTTAAGAATTAGCTCCAAGTACTGTCATTGGAAAAACCTTTTTTTCTTCATCTTATCAATTTTAAACTAACAAAATAAGATTATTCCAAGGTAAATGTGTTAACCTTTCACATACCTTGCTGAGATAATAGGTATTCTTAAAATTTTTTTTTTCATTAGCACCAAATTCCTTTTATTGAACTTGGAGTCTCATGTTGAACAATATACATGGCGTCTCTGTTCTTTCCTACAGTGTAGTTTGCAGATTATCTTTCCCCCTAAGTTTGGATGAGGTTCTTTTTCAGAAATTTCTTAAACTCAAAATGAGCAAATCTCTTGTTAAATAACCACAGAATCAGCCAGGCTGAGAGTGGCAGAGAGAAACTGGAATTCCGAGGAGAGGGGCGTTTGAGAAGGCTGCCTACCTTCATGAAGGTGTGTCACCATCCATGAGGATTCAGGCTTTCTAAGTGGCTCCTGGCTGGCTCAGTCAGTAGGGCATGTGACTCTTGATCTCGGGGTCATGAGTTGTAGCCCTATGTTGGGCTTAAAAAAAAAAAAGGTATCTGAGACATTTATGAGGAGGATTTTTTAACCTCAGAATAAGGTTAGAAGCTGACAAGTTAGACTTTAAGCACAAAACAAGCAAACAAATACTTCGTGCAGTAAAATAATGTGCTTTCCTTTCCACTTAACAACATAGTAATCGGTTCTTTTCCTCACCCTGTGTGTTCAGCAGCTCAGAGTGGGAGCCCAGGGCCTGAGGCCAGAGTAGGTAGCACCCACGCTGAGCCACGGAGCTGCAGCCTAGGGTCGGGTGAGAGAGCCCCACAGAGAAGATGCCCTTTAGCCACAGGTAAGAGTTGGCCACCAACTCCGTCCCCGGAGCTTCCTCTGCCACACTGTTCTGTTTGGCCAGGAGGGCTGTCCTTTACAAACTGCGTCTGCTGGGTCTCCCCCAGGTGACAGAGGAGTTCAGGACGCAGCGCCTGCTACTAGCAGCGGTCCCCAGCCTAGGAGGCTCTCAGAATAGAGGTTGGATGTTAGGTTTTGAAAGGCTGCTCCAGGTCTCTTCAGACACGTCAAGTGGCATTATGCACGTTGCTCTAATGCCATCTCTTGGTGACGGGCTGAACTGACATGCTCTGGTGCAGAGCTCTGTTTCTGTCTGAGGCACTTCATAACGTTGGGAGTTTCTGAATTTGCTAACTGTGAATAAAAAGGATCTCTAACCTGGGCTTTGTAGTAGAGCGAAGTTCTCGGCGTCCACTGCCTCATCCTATTAATATGAACAAATACTATGGTAATCTGAATAAATTCTGGTGATAAAAGAACCCCTTGCCTATTACCAAACCCCCCTTTTTGGTAGGTTTCCTGTTTGCCTTGCGTGGAACTCAGAAATGGAGACCATGGGCCAGTGTTCCTCTGTTTTTGGTTGGACGTTTGAATCGCTTGGGGGACCTTTATAGTGCTTAATGCTCAGGCCACATTTGCAACCAGTGACATCAGAATCTCTGAGGGTTTCCTTTTATTTTTATTTTTCAAAGCTTCCCAGTGATGCCAATGTCCACCATGGTAGGGAAATAACGTTCTAGGCGAGTTCTGGAGTTCTGTTCCCAGTAGTTCCTGCCCTTGGACAGGGCCTGGCCGGCCTCCCAGGGAGGTCGTCACAGGGCTGGTAGACAGAGATGGCCATGAGGGCGGGGCAGAAACCTTGACCTTGGGGACTCTTAGAACTGTAGAAAATAAGAAATAATAGAGCTCTACTGTAAACGCTGTAAATTCTTCTAATTTTGAAGAGCCGGAAAGCTGCTAAGTATTGTATCATGAAAAAGGAATTAGAGCACCAGAGATGTTAAAGATGTCATGAGGAGAAAAATGTGTTAGTGGCTTAAACTCTGAATTTTCAAAAATAACTAGCTACTTAATTTTTGTTCTAGTGTAATGTGCTGATCAAACAAAATTTACAGAAGGGTGAAAAACGAGGCCCTCTACCCTTTTTTCCACCTCTCATAGTTGGGGTTTTCTTGCATATTACTCTCGAAAACTTCTAAAGACATGCAAACATAGTTTGGTGCTTTTTATTTTTTAGACTTTTTTTAAAAAAATATTTACTTATCTTTGAGAGAGAGACAGACAGAGTGCAAGTGGGGGAGGGGCAGAGAGAGAGGGACACACAGAATCTGAAGCAGGCTTCAGGCTCTGAGCTGTCAGTGCAGAGCCCAATGCGGGGCTCGAACCCACAGACTGTGAGATCATGACCTGAGCTGAAGTTGGATGCTCAACCAACTGGGCAACCCAGGTGCCCCTTATTTATTTATTTTGAGAGAAAGTGAGGATTCAAGCAGGGAAGGGGCAGAGGGTGGTGAGGAAACCAAAAATCCCAAGCGATTTCTGTAAAGGCAGCAAAGAGGGCGATGCTGGGCTTGAACCCATGAAGTTTGAGATCATGCCCTGAGCTGAAGTCAGGATTTGGATGCTCAACCGACTGAGCCATCCAGGTGCCCCCAGGTATTTCTGCATTGGTTGGAAACTCCTTAGGGCAATAATAGATGGGACAGACAAAGGAAGGAGGCATTTTATTTTTCTCAAAGGACTTATATTACTTAAAATAGGAAAACAAATAGAAATCAATTAAGTTCAGTTGATGCTTAAGGAAGAAAGATGTTAAAATGTAACTAAATGAGAGGTGTTAGAGATGAGAGGGAACACGAATGATGCACTAAAGAGGGGTAATATTTGGATTGGTGGACGGGAGGGGGAAGGCGGTTGTGAAGAGGGGTAGGGGCAGAGACGGAGAGGCAGGAGTCATCCTTTCCATCTGATGGAGTGACCCAGCATGGAGACCACATGGGTAGGGGGTGGCCCTGTGTGAGACCACATGCGGTTGGCACATGATGTTCACGTTAGCCCTTACTTTGGTTAAACAGTATATATATATAATTGCTTTCTAATATTACTCTCCCTTTCTTTCTTTGCTTCTGTTTTAGGAAAACTATGAACAGATGAAGGTACTTGTAAATCAACTCCATGAACGAGCACAGAAAATAAGATTAGGTAAACGCTCATTTATTCTTCATTTTATGCTTTCAATGAAAATGTTCCTTGATAGTTACTGGTTAGGAAAAAACGGTAGCAGTAAGCTTTGAGTCTTCAAGACTGTGTGTTCATATGCTGACATTCATTTCTTCCTATTGGTCAGTGTTTCTGCTTTTACAGCATTGCCATTATGTGGGGAAAAGCAAAATATCCGATTCATCAATTAAAAAAAGATTTTAATGTTTATTTTTGTGAGAGAGAGAGAGAGACAGAGTGTGAGTGGGAGAGGGGCAGAGAGAGGGGGAGACACAGAACCCAAAGCAGGCTTCAGGCTCTGAGCTGTCAGCACAGAGCCCAACGCGGGGCTGGAACCCACAAACCACGAGCTTATGATCTGAGCTGAAGTCAGACACTCAAATGACTGAGCCACCCAGGTGCCCCTCAGATTCATCAGTTTTTAAAGTACTTCTGCTTAAGGGTTAATGTCAGCCACAGCATCTACTGAAATTTTTGATTTACCTGAAGCTACTGAAACATTTCTGTTCATTATATTCATCCTATATGCTAATTTTACATAATTATGTATTTTCTGCTTTGTTATATAACTTGGAAATAATTTCTGTGTGGATTTATTGCTGATTAAATAAATGAGATTTCCTAAGAACTTGGAAAATTATTATTATTTTCCATTTTAAAATTGTGGACATAATAGACATCCCTTTGCTTGGAAGAAATTGCATCATGGCGGGGGGAATGAAACTATTAATGTACAAACAATTACCGCAGAGAATTCTGCTGTGCCATTAGTGGTCAGTGCAAAAATTTACTTTAGAAGTCTTTGTGACTTGAAACTAAAAGCCATTTACATTTTTTTAAAAGTTTATTCATTTATTTTGAGAGAGAATATGTGCGTGTGATTGCACGTGCAAGCAGGGTAGGGCAGAGAGAGAGAGAGAGAGAGAGAGAGAGACTCTAAAGCAGGTTCTGTGCTCACAGCACAGAGGTGGGGCTCGAACCCATGAACTATGAGATCATGACCTGAGCAGAAATCAAGAGTGGGATGCCTAACTGACTGAGCCATGCAGGTGCTGCTGTGTTTTGATAGATTCAGAAGTGCTTAGCTTTCTAATGCTGGGTGATAATTATTTTATTAATATAGAAAACCACAAGTAATTTTGATGGTTAAAATGAGACTTCTAGTAACCTAAAGATAAGGCTTGTATAGTTTTTGAAGACTTTTTAAAATGGAAGTTAACTCCATGCATATAGTTCTAACAGTGCAGGTAGCACAGTTGAAGTGACTTTTGTGCTGTGCAGGCAGAGGCAGGCAAATGTGTTGAGTAAAAGATGCTTGACGCGCCTGGGTGGCTCAGTTAGTTAAGTATCTGACTCTTGATTTCTGCTCAGGTCACGAACTCATGGTTTGTGAGTTCAAGTCCAGCATTGGGCTCTGTGCTGGCCGTATGGAACCTGCTTGGGATTGATTCGCTCGCTCGCTCTCTCTCTCTCTCTCTGCCACTCCCCTGCTGATGCACTCATGCTCTCTCTCCCTTTCTCTCTCTCTTTCTTTGTCTCAAAGTAAATAAACTTAAAAAAAAGAAGATGGTATAGGGACGCCTGGGTTGCTCAGTCACTTAAGCATCCTACTCTTTTAAAAAATTTTTTTTTTATAGTTTATTTATTTTTGAGACAGAGTGAGAGCATGAATGGGGGAGGGGCAGAGAGAGAGGGAGACACAGAATCCGAAACAGGCTCCAGGCTCTGAGCTGTCAGCACAGAACCCGATGCGGGTCTTGAACCCACAAACCGCAAGATCATAACCTGAGCCGAAGTCGGATGCTTAACCAATTGAGCCACCCAGGCACCCCAAGCATCCTACTCTTGATTTCAACTCAGGTCATGGTCTTGGTCATGGAATCGAGCCCCATAATGGGCTCTGCGCTGAGTGTGGAGTGTGCTTGGGATTCTATCTTGCCTTCCCTCTCTGCCTCGCCCTCACTTGCACACGCACTCTCTCTCTCAAACTAAATAAGTAAACATTGAAAATAAAACCTGCTGTAAACTGTAAGGCTTCCTGATTTCAGGAATGTTATAGTGTGAGCACAATGTGTGTATTAGAATCAATGTTGTATGGTAAATGAGATAGAAGGAAACAGGTTGTCTGTCTCCGAGTCTGTGGAAATGGAGATAGTGCAGAATCTTTTAGAATAATCCTTGGAAAGCTGAGGTGCTATGTTGTTTTTGTAGCTATCCACATATCCTAAGTCAGTGCAAATGCCAGAGGAGCATTAACTCTGTAATCTGAAAATCTGCATCGAGGATAGCCCTTTTTCCCATTGAAACTGGAATTCCCTAGCTGTTCCAAATTGCCAATTCACACTCTAGGCAGAATTAACAAAGAATGGTTTCATCTTAAATGCTTGCAAAAACATGGGTGTTTCTTATCACTTCTTTGTCATTTTACCCTCTCTGGTCACCCCTCCCCTTGGTAGCCCTTTAGTGAGCAGTTAGGTCACCGGATTCTCCAAAGACCCTCACCAAGGCATGGCTTTCCTTTCATTGCCTCAAGTGCATTTTTCTTTTAATATTTATTTTTAAACAGTATTATGAAGGTATAATTGACATACAATAAACTGCATTATTTAAAATGTACACTTTGAGTTTTGACATGGTATATTCCTCGTGAAACCAACACCACTGCCGGAGTCCAGCTCCAGCAGATCCAGGGGTCCCCGAAAGGATAGACGGTGTCGGCCCGAGAGAGCGATGAGAGAGCCACGAGTTTTACTTTTTGTTGTCCATCACCAGGCAGGCATCTCTGCTCAGTCTGCTTTGGTGTCTTTTTTATTGGTGAAGCAATAACATGACATCAGGAAATAGAAGTTGTTTACATTTTCTAACTCTTAGTGATAAGGTGCTTTAATCATCAAAGGTGTACAGAGACAAGTTTTACAGAAGTATTTTTGTAGAACCATTCCAATTTACTCTTGGCATCAGTCCCCAAGGTTAAGAAAGTAACAAACCTATCTTATTTTGTACGGGTTGATTTCTGGCCAATAATTATGACTTTGTTTTTAATTAACAAGCTATAACCAAGTATGTAATGCACTTACAATAAGGTTAAGTAAATTTTACAACCAAGAGAATAACAAGATGTTTTTAGTAAAAAACAGGATCATGTACATATTATTTAAGTTAGTAACACTAAAAACATAGGTTAAATTGTATATAGATAGGCTGGGAGTAATTTTTTTGTAAATTTTTTAAATGTTTTATTTATTTTTGATACAGAGAAAGATAGAGCATGAGAGGGGAGAGATAGAGAGAGAAGGAGACACAGAACCAGAAGCAGGCTCTGGGCTCTGAGCCAGCTCTCAACGCAGAACCTGACACGGGGCTCAAACCCACGAACATGAGATCTGACCTGAGCCAAAGTCAGAGGCTTAACTGACTGAGCCACCCAGGCTCCCCAGGCTGGAAGTAATTTAACTAGCTCATTAACCATAAGAGAAAGAATGTTTGTTAACAAGTTGCTAGAGAAAGCCCTTTCCTTGATGTAAGCATAATGGGGGCCCTATGTGTGTTGACCTTGCACCTGGGTTTCTAATTTTTTTATCCATCCTCATAGCTGAAGTCAGTACAAGGGAGGGTATTTGTGACTCCATTAGCAAAGGTATATGCAGCAACTTATGTCCGGTCCTTGTCTGTTTCTTATCTCTAAGTTAGGCTCTTCTTCTCCGGGCCAGAGTTAATTGTAACTCTTGTATTCTTAGCCCCCCTTATGTTTTGGGTCTGCAAGGCTCATTAGAAGAGCCTTTTGTCAAATATTCATAATGTTTTGACCCAAAATCTCTTATGCAGGGACAGGAAAATGCCTTTTCTTATGGGGTAACTGTGTGGGGAATATCGGCCTGATTTGGAACATTGCAAGGCCTAATTACTAGCAACAGGCTTAATTTCACATGAGCAGTAGTAGCAGAAGGAGATACCAGTTCCGCCTCTCATGGCAGGAGCCATGCAAATGTCTGCCATTTCCTTACTGTGACTGTGTCATCCAGCAAGGCTGGTGTGGCTCCTGGCACACCACCACCAAGACAATGAACATGCCTTTCCCAGAAATTTCCTCTGCCTCTTGGTAACCCCTCTCTCCTGCCCTCTCCTACACCCAAACCCACCTCAGTAAGGGAAGTCAGGTCCTCTGAGTGGTTGGGAGAAAGAAAATAGCGATTTGACTTAGTTATAATATTTTGTAACTAAATCTTTACCTCCCAGAATTATTTTCATTTTCAAAGAAGATCAAATGTGTGATATAATTTTCTTGATAACTTTAAGACAGATTTATTCTTAAAACTATGCCATCTGCCTCTTCAGAAAAAAAAAATTCCCTTGGGTAGAGGAAAGAGGCCTGGTTTGTAATGCTCGGCAGCTTGTATGAAGTAGGTTACAACGTGTTTTCTCCCCTAAAGAGCCCCCAAAGAAATAGCTTTTTTACACAGTTGAACACTTCATCACCCCAAGAGTATATTAAGGTGAAAGTTGTGAGCAATGTGAAAATAAACCTTTTGAGGTGCTGTATGATCCCTCTGTTTCTGGTCTGATACCTTGGGTTGCTGAGAGTTAGTTATCGATATTCCCAAAACCCCGAGCCCATCAGCCATCAGTCTGGGGAGGCTTGGTGTGCTGCTCACCTCAGGCAGCCTCACCTGCTTACCTCCGTGGACTGTTCGACTACTGTCGTTTTCCCGGACTGGAGCAACTTGAGGAAGCACCGAAGACCGTCTCTGAGTGAAGAGGCTAACAGAAGTGGACTTCGTAATTGCTGTATTAGGTGTGCATCTCTCTCCCATTTGGAGACCATGTAACAAGTTGTGGGTCACTTTACCTTTAGGTAAGTCTTGCTGTGCTCATCATGGAGGTCATTTCTCAAATAGTGCTTTTCGCCTGGGACAAATGAAGCTAGGACTTTTTCAAATTTCACGTCAGTCATATGTAGCAGAGTGCTAGGTGGTTGTGGTAGATATTTAATAAATGCGTGTAGGTGAAGCAGTGTTTCCAATACATGGGTTGCAGAGAAGATACTAAGTTTCTTCTCTAAGTAATTACCAGTGACTTCAGGAAATGTATGATATGCTATGAAATCAGGTTGACTGATTTTTTTTTTTTGAATGCCACTTTATCTACTTCAGGAAATAAAGCTTGTGAGTTTGAATAAAAGACCTGAAAATTAGCTGTTTCTGAAAAGATACGTTGAACTTTTAAAAGCACTATAGTTTGGACTGTTTTATGTTTTTCTGGCCTTAAATTAATTGGAGACATCATATGGTGTGGATCTAACCTAATCATGTTTTTATTGCAGGAGGCAGTGAGAAAGCCCGAGAACGCCACATAGCAAGAGGAAAACTTTTAGCCAGAGAAAGAGTGGACGGTCTTATAGACCCAGGGTTGGTACAGCCCAAGTTCTAACTCTCTGCTCTCTAATCTGTGGTACTCTCTTAAACGGTTTTATAAAAAATGATTTAAAATTCTGATTCTTACCTTAAAAGTCAACAGCAGATGTTTACTGAGAGGCTACTAAATGTGAGACACTTACAGGTGCTAGTGATACATGAGTGAACGACACTGACACAGATCCTTGCTCAACTGGAGTTTACATTGTAGCAGGAGGAGATAGAAAGTGATAAATATGGTAAGTTCTATAGTATATTAGAAGGTGAAAAATGTCATGGGAAAAAGAAAGATAGACCAGAGTAAGGGAGAAGATGAGGGTCAAGTTGTAGTTTTAAGTAAGATGGATAGGGTAGGCCTCATTGAGAGGTCTGAGCAAAGATTTGAAGGAGTAAAGAGAGAGACCTGAAAATACTGGTGAAAGAGTATTGCAGGCAGAAGGAATGACATTGCAAAGGTCCTGAGGTAGGAATGTACAGGATATGCTGATATGCTTAAGAACCTAGTATGCCATTGTGTTTGGGGTAGAAGGCATGAGGGGAGAGTGACAGAAGATAGCGTCAATGCCATAAAACCTTGTAGGTCATTGTAAGGGTTTGGGCTTTTTTTTTTTTTTTAAGTTTATTTTTATTTTGAGAGAGCGAATGAGAGGGGAGGGACAGAGAGAGAGGGAGAGAGAATCCCAAGCAGGCTCTGAACTGTTAGCGCGGAGCTCAACATGGGGCTCGAACTCAAGACCCATGAGATGCTGACCTGAGCCAAAATCAAAAGTCGGAGGCCTAACCGACTGAGCCACCCAGGGGGTCCCAACATTTTTGGCTTTTATTCTGAAAGAAATGAGAGGCTCTGTGGGATTTTTGAACCTGAATCTATTACGATCTATGTGACTTACATCTGAAAAGAGGCATTCTCGCTGCTGTTTGGGGAGTAGAATGTGGGCAGCAAGGCTGGAAGCACCAAGATGAGTTAGACGGCTGTGGCGCTGATTCAAAGGAGACACGAAGGTGTCCTGAACTAGGGTCGTAGTAGTGCAGGTGATGAGAATGTCAGGTTCTGCGCATGTTGTCAAGATGGAGCTAACCCAGGGGGATTTTCTGAAGGATTGGAGTGGGGGGCAGGGAATGCAGGTGGAGAGAAGGGAATGAGGACTCTGAAAGTGTGTTGTTTTTTTTTTTTTTGAGTTTCATTTTTATTTATTTTGAAATAGGAGCGCAAGCAGGAGAGGGGCAGAGAGAGAGAGGGAGAGAGAATCCCAAGCAGACTCTACACTGTCAGTGCAGAGCCCACTGTGGGGCTCAAACCCATGAACCATGAGATTATGACCCGAGCAGATGTCAGATACCTAACTGAGCCACTCAGTTGCCCCTCCCCTTTTTTTTTTTTTTAATGTTTTAAGTTTGTTTGTTTATTTGTGAGAGAAACAGAGCAAGCAGCGGAGGGGTGGCGAGAGAGGGAGAGAATCCCAAGCATGCTCCACACTCTCAGTGTGGAGCCCAGTGTGGGGCTCCAACTCATAGACCGTGAAATTGTGACCTGAGCTTAAACCAAGAATCAGATGCTTAACCGACTGGGCCACCGAGGCGCCCCCAAAAGTATTTCTTATGACATAGACCCATACCCCCAACCTGGAGAAACAACACTGTTAACACCAAGTGTGTATCATTCTAGACTATTCTTGTGTATATGTGTAACAGACACATTTTTAATAAGAAAAATGGAATCATACTAAATGTGTTTTATAACACCTTTTTTCCTCCCCCTCTCACTGGGTCTTCTTGAACAGTGCAGTAAGTGAGAGGTACAGTATAGCTGCAGTGGTGTGGAGCCGTCCCTGGGGTTAGATAGTTTATTAAAACCCACCCCTGCCGCTCACTAGCTGTGTGACCTCAGACAAGTGACTCCGTTTTAGAGGTTTTTGTTTCTAGTTTCCCCATCTGTCAGTGGGGATCATAATAGGACCTACCTCAGGAGGCAGTTCTGAGGAGCAAATGAGTTAGATTTCTGAAGCTTCTAAAAGAGAGCCAGGCATAGGGTAGGGGCTTATATAAGTGTTAGATGCTGTTCTCTTTCTATACTAATAAATACATTTGTACAACATCTTTTAAAATAGATACTTGGTGTTCTATTGCATGGATATACTGTGTAAATCCTTAAAATACTCTCTAGATTTTAAGTATTCTTTTTTTGTAGGTTTTATATGTATTCAACAAGCATGTGTGAAACATTGACTCATTAAAAAAATTTTTTTTTTAATGTTTATTTATTTTCAAGAGATAGAGTGTGAGCAGGGAAAGGGCAGAGAGAGAAGGCGACACAGAATCTGAAGCAGGCTCCAGGTTCTGAGCTGTCAGCACAGAGCCTGATGCGGGGCTTGCATTCATGAACCGTGAGATCATGACCAGAGCCGAAGCCGGACGCTTAACCGACTGAGCCACCCAGGTGCCCCGAAACATTGGCTCATTAATCTTTTCCTGGGTGGCTCAGTCGGTTAAGCGACCAGCTTCGGCTCAGGTCATGATCTTACGGTTCATAGGTTCGAGCCCCGCATCAGGCTCTGTGCTGACAGCTAGCTCAGAGCCTGGAACCCGTTTCAGATTCTGGGTCTCCCTCCCTCTCTCTCTGACCCTCCCCTGCTAGTGCTGTCTCTCTCTGTCTCTTAAAAATTTAAAAAAAAGAAAACAGAAAAAAAAAACTTTAATTCAGGCAGTATTCTTTCTTCTTTGCAGGTCTCCATTTCTGGAATTATCCCAGTTTGCAGGTTACCAGTTATATGCTAATGAGGAGGTCCCTGCCGGTGGCATTATTACAGGCATTGGGAGAGTATCAGGGTGAGTGTTCTACTTACACTCCGTAATGTGGGGCAGGAAATGATGGACGGGCTCAGACTTCCAGCACTCACTGCTTTGCATATGAACTTGCAAGTTTTGTGCTATTTATATTATGTAGGGCTGAGGCTTCCTGCCCAGACATGTATTAGATTTTTCTGTGGAGCTGTAGAGACAAAAATTGAAGGGGGAAAAAACCCCATAGCACAAGTTCTGGTGCTCAAATACAAATCTTCCTACATAATCAGAATCTGCAGGTGTGGGCTTGGCTTATATCATTTTCCAGGGCTCTGTAGGTGATCTACCATCTTAGAGGAGTCATTCTCTAACAGTGGTCTTCAGGTAGCATCAGCATCCCTGAGAACTTGTTAGAAATGCAAAGTTACTAGGTCTTCCTAAGAAGTAATTAAATTAAGTTTTGAAGGTGGGGCCTGGCAATCTGTTTTTATTTTTTATTTTATTCTTTAATTATAATTTAATTTAAATTTTTTGCTTTATTGATATATTTTTAATAATAGTTTATTGTCAAATTGGTTTCCATATAACTCCCAGTGCTTCTCCCCACAAGTGCCCCCCACCATGACCATCACCCCCTCCAACCCCCCCTTCAGTCCATGGTTCGTCTCCAGTATTCAGTAGTCTCCCTTGATCTGTGTCCCTCACTCTCCCCTGCTCTCTTTCCCCCTTCCTCTCCCCATGGTCCCCTGCCAGGTCTCTCCTGTTAGACCTATGAATGCAAACATATGGTATCTGTCCTTCTCTGCCTGACTTATTTCGCTTAGCATGACACCCTCAAGGTCCATCCACTTTGCT
>PISW01009411.1:0-61032 GCA_004023785.1 Mungos mungo
TTCTCACACTAGGCTGGCAGCAAAGTTTTTTGGAGAACTCTCTAGCAAAACAAATCCCACAGCTCCACGCCAGAGCTTTGGTGCCAGTAGTTCCAAGACGATACCTAGCAATCTGTATTTTTAAACTGCACCTAGGGAAGGCCAAGGTCCAACTAGGTTTGGCAACGACTGCTGGAGTCAGGATTAGTATTAGAACATGGCCCGGGTCCAAGTTATGATTTAGTGTGATCCTGGGAAGATGACTTAACCTTCACAATTCAGATAAGTTATGTATGTATTGGGGGGGAATTATTTTATGTTCATGGCAAATGAGAGGCAAAAATAAAATTAATGCTTGCTCCATGGTAGTAGGCATGCACGTATGACATTTTTCCTCTTGATACAGCTTCTCTATGGCTTCTAACATTTTCGCTCTGATTTTTGGTAGACTGTTTTCTGGTGGCATATTCATTCTTCCTCCTTGGTTAAAGAGATTTTTAATGTCAAAGCTTGAATAATTGGCTCCTTGCTGGCCATATTGTTGACCCGTAGAATCAAACTCCAGAAAACTAGCTTTGTCCCCTTTATTTCCATAATTGTGTCACCTGATTATGACACTTGCCATTGCCCGAGCCATCGCTCTGGTTGACTTCTACCTCATAGACTATCAGAATTACAATGTTAGAATTAAATAATATCTTATTTTTATACCTTGGAAACTGAAGCCCAGTTTAAATGACTCCTGTGATGTCACATAGCTTGTGACAGACTAGAAACCAAGCCTCCATATTTCCTATTTGCATTCCTGAAGTGCTTAGCTCCAAATGAGTCTCAGAAAACAAAATCGCAAATTAGAATTTAGCTCTGACTGTACTCAAAATGCATATATATTTTGAATGTCTCTTATATTGCATTTACCAATTTTAAATTTCTACACTTAAAAAATAGGGTAAATATTTAGCCATGAAGATAGCATATTTTTTTTTTGCAGTTTTTGAAACAACTTTCATCAGTTTCCTTCTTTTATCTATTTTTTAAGGATGACAAACTAGGTAGCAGGACGTAGTGACAAAGTGGAGAAAATTACAGGTAGAGGTGGAGAGGTACACACACCCACCCACACACACACACACACACACACACCCACACCCACACACACAGTAAAATCTTGAGGAAAGACAAATTTTCCTTGCTACTAGAATACTTACTTTCTCATCTGAGCCTGTTTCAACTTAATCTTGCCACATGTGTCTATGGAGGAGGAGGTTATCTATAACTAAGTCTAACTTCCGTCTTGACTAGTATTCAAAAATATAAAGTGACTTTAGTGTGTTTTTTAATATATAATTAGGAAATTATTCTGATGTGGTTACCAGAAAATATTATCAATCTACAATTTTACATGTTCAAATATTTGAGAGGAAAGAATGCCAAGTCTTTATTAAATATACAGCTATCTTCAGAACTTTTTTTTTTTTTTGAGAGACAGAGAGACAGCATAAGCAAGGGAGGGTCAGAGAGAGAGGGAGACACAGAATCCAAAGCAGGCTCCAGGCTCTGAGCTGTCAGCACAGAACCCAACATGGGGCTCAAACCCACGCACTGTGAGATCATGACCTGAGTCAAAGCCGGACGCTTAACCAACTGAGCCACCCAGACGCCCCTATCTTTGGAACTCTTAAAAGGTGTTTTATATAGTGATGAGTCATTAAATGTGTTTTTGATTGAAAATAGTGAATAGATCTAAAGATACTGGCTTCATTACTTTTTAGCATGCATGATTCCAGGAAATAACCTAGAAAAATTCTCATGACGGCAGCCATCTTCCCCGAATTGTTCTAATGATGAGACAAGAAGTGATCTGTACTTGCAAGTTGCATGTGTACAATGTGTAATAATAAAGCTTTTTAAGAGTAGCTATCTTAAGTAGATTAAACCTCGTCCAGATAAAAGTGCTTGTACCACTGTCTTCTAAGTGAGCCAACAAACAAGAACCTGTCTGTAAGTTTACCTCATCAGTAGATGAACTCTTAACAGCTCTGCCTTGCAAACCAGAGACTAAGGTGTGTGTCCCTAGACCTTACTTGAATAAAGCTCAACCCACCTCTTTATAGTTAACCCGGTTTTCCAACTACTTTCTTCCCAGAACATCAGGATTATGAGAAAATTAAAGAAGTAATGGAGTCCATTGATCCTTAACTTCTCTCACAATTGCCAGAATGTCTTGATTAAGTGAAGTTGTACACTTACGTCAATTTTCACCAACATAGGGATTTTTCATAATAACTGTAGTAAAACAAAGAATTGGGAATGACCGTAGCTCCTCAGATTGACAAATGGATCAGAAAAACAAGCACACCATAAGAATTCAAATGAGTTAAATATTTAAGCCTGGTGTTGTATAATATTGAGAAGTAAAATTTCTATTCTGTTGGTGTAAGGTTATGAAGAATTTCTCATATACATAACTTCTTGGGAGAATTGTCCTTTAATCCTTGATTATTTTATCCTACTTTCCAGTGTAAAGCATACATTTTTACACATAAAATTTTCAAAATTGTATTGTTAGTTGGCAAGACAAAAAGTGGACAATGAAAGAAAGCCAAAAACAATGCTGGACATCCTCTATTAGTGGTCAGATCCCTCCCTTCTCCCCATTTCTCTGAAAGCAGACAAAATAAAAAAGGCTCTAATTATTTTTCCCTATTTGAGACAATTCAAAGAATTTATAGAGAGTTGAAATCAAAATATGGAGTATATAAGTATAGAAAAAAGGCATTAGTTATGTTTTTATATGAATCATCAATTAAAAGTTGACATTAACTGCGTATATGAAATAAACTCTGACTTGCTGTCTAAAAATAACCACCACTATTTTAGAAAATAGTTGCTTGTGAGTAGTGCAAAGACCGGAAGCACTAAAAATAAAACTAAGTACAATGAGAATTTGACATATTTTATACAGACTTAAGTATTAGACAGACAAGGGAGATAAGACGGAAAAGAATCAATTAGAAAAACATAACTAACTACTAAGGCAAGTAGTGTGTTTTGTAATAGGTTATTGGCTTTATGTATAATAGAAGCTAATTAGAGAGTTATATACTTTTCTAATTAACACTTGATGTGGCTAAGAGACTTAATTCTCTCTAAATGTCAATTCCAGAGGGATCCAGAATTCTGAATCCCAAGATTATTAGTGCATGCGTCCCTTCTAAAGGTCAATCAAACCACATCTACAATGGAAGCAAAACAATTTCAGAACTGTGACTGATGAGTTTGGAAATCAGAGATGATGGCTCTAAGCTTTAAAAAGTAACTTAGAGAAAACTCATCCATTATAGGAATTTCAAACACTTTAAAGCAGGAGATTACTGGGCGCAAATTCAAGCTCTGACATTTACGGACTAAATGTTGAAGCTTCAAACCATATATTCTCAAATATCAGGTGGAAATTATAGCAAGATCCTTATGAGATAGGTGAGTGGATTAAAGAACATGATCCTGAGTTTTTCATTAAAAGCTATACATTTTACATGTTTTCTGATTATGATAGTAATGCTCATTATACAAAATGTATAGATGAAAATTTTTAAATGCATAAACTCAGTAAGTAACCATTGTTAATTTTCTATTTGTCAAGAGAGATACAGAGAGACATAACTTTAAGTTATTTATGATGATTTTTATACGTCAGAAGGCTTTACAAAACATAGTTCAAAATATAAATATATGTTTTGTGAATTTTGCCTTTTATTATTTTCCTCTGAAAGGACTTAATCATCCTACTTACATACATTCACTTAAGGTTTTACCTGATTCTTTCATTATTTTGTTACATTTAAACCTTTACTCCTTCTAAATTCTTGAACATGCATTCTCATCAGATGTGCCTCTGTCATCAAAATTTCAGAAAGGGGGGGTGAATTAAAAAAACATATCTCTTTACAGTTGCTAATAAAAACAATGTTCAGAAGTACTGATTGACCGATTATTTTAAGGTATAATATGAGATGGAGAAAATTCAGTTTTTCATTAATGTTTAGCCTGCTGGCCCAATTTCAATTATGGGACAAAATATATTTCTCTACAAATTAAAAATGACATTTTTATGTACCAAAGTTTAACTATTTTTTGTTCTGTTGCTCAACTTTCTTTACATTCTGCCTCAGTTTCACTTGTATTAATTTTTAACAGAGTTTACAGTGTGTAATTTATGTTTTAAAAATTTATGGGTATATCTTACATTAAAGAAGAAATAAAATATTGTACATGACTTGCTATGCAAATTGATTTTAACATAAGCACTGGTGACATTTCTGGTTTATGCTATCTTTAACAAATCTACATGATATTCAAGACAAAATATTTGGAAAATGCTGAGAAATAATGCAAATTTACACTGTAGTAAAACACTACAGCTGTATTCCATCACTCAATAATAGCTCTAATGTATTTCTAGCAATGTGACATATGACTCAGGACCTCGTATATATATCAATCTTGCTAGGAGACTAGCCGCACACCACCAAGGATCAGATCTTGATATTTCAAGTAGTTCCAAAATTGTAATGTATGTTTTTGTCCTCCATGAGATATAATTTTATCTCAGTTTTTATAGATTTCTTAAGACGAGATTAGTACAGGAGCCTCTCAGAGTTGAATACTCAACATTACTTCAATAGTTTGAGTTCTTGAAATCTCATGGGAAAGGTTACCTACATGCAAAGCAAATGCTGATCTGTTGATGAGCATAGGAATCCTTCAGGAAAATTTGTTAAAATACAGATTCTGGGGTGACTCGGTAGCTCAATTGGTTAACCACCCAACTCTTGATTTCGGCTCAAGTCATGATCTCACAGTTTTGGGATGCTGCCAGCACAGAGCCTGCTTGGGATTGTCTCTCTCCCTCTGTATCTGCCCCTCCCCCACTCATGTTCTCTCCCTCTCTATCTCAAAATAGATAAGCTTTTAAGAAAATTAAAAATGAAAATAAAATATAAATTCTGTGTGTTCAAATCTAAGTTCCAACAACTTAAACTAGACTATTATATACATAGGATAATATGTGTGAACCTCATGGTAACCACAAAGCAAAAACTTAAAGTAAACACAAACACACACAAAGTAAGAAAGGAATCTAAACATAACACTAAAGAAAATCATCAAACAACAAGAAAAGAGTAAAAGAAGAAAGGGATAGAGAGGAACTATAAAAACAGCCAGTAAATAATTAACAAAATAGTAATAAGTACATACCTATCAAAAATGACTTTAAACATAAATGGACTAAATTCTCCAATCAGAAGACACAGAGTGACTAAATGGATTAAAAAAAAAAAAAAACAAGATAAATCTACATACTTTCTACAAGACACTTAATTCAGGTATAAGGAAACACACAGACTGAAAGTGAAGGTATAGAAAAATATATACATGCAAATGGAGACAAAAAGAAAGCTGGTGTAGCTAAACTTGTATCATAAAAAAACTTTAAAACAAAGGCTGTAATAAAAGATGAAGAGGGACACTACATAATGATAAGAGAGTCAATCCAAAAATAAAGATATAACATTTATAAATATATATGGGTTCAACATAAAATCACCAAAATATATAAAGCAAGTATTAACATATACAAAGGGAAAAATTGACAGCAATACAATATAGTAGGTAATTTTAACATTCCACTTACTACATCATCCATACAGAAAACCAATATGGAAACACTGGCCTTAAATGATACATTAGACCAGATGGACCATATTTATATATATAAACATTCCATCCAAAATCAGCAGAATACACATTCTTCTCAAGTGCCATAGAACATTCTCCAGGAGAGGTCACATTTTACAGCATAAATCAAGTCTCAATAAATCCAAAATCAAAATCATATCAAGCACTTTTTCTAACCGCTACAGTATGAAATCAGGTACAAGAAAACAACTAGGAAAACTACAAATACGTGGATATTAAACATGTTACTGAGCAACTATTGGGTCATAGAAGAAATCAAAGAAGAAATTTTAAAAAATACCTACAGGAGCACCTGGGTGGCTCAGTCGATTAAGCAACTGACTTTGGTTCATGTCATGATCTTAAGGTTTGTGGGTTCAAAGCCCACTTCGGGCTCTGTGCTAAGAGCTTGCAGCCTGGAGCCTGCCTCAGATTCTGTGTCTCCCTCTCTCTCTCTCTCTGTCCCTCCCCTGTTCATGCTGCCTTTGTCTCTCAAAAAACGAATAAATGTTAAGAAAAATATCTTTAAATACCTACAGACAAATAACATATCAAAATCTATGTGATGCAGCAAGAATGGTTTTAATAGAAAAGTTCAAAGCAATACAAACCTATCTCAAAAAATTTAACTTTATACCTAAATGAACTAGAAAGAGAAGAACATACAAAGCACAAAGATAGTAGAAGGAGGGAAATAAAGATAACAGTGGAAAAAAATGAAATAGAGACTAAAAAGACAATAGAAATGATCAATGAAACCAAGAGATAATTCTTTGAAAAGATAAATAAAATTGACAAACTTTTAGCTAGACTTACCAAGACAACAGAGGGCTCAAATAAATAAAGACAGAAATTAAAGAGAAGATATAACAGCACAGAAATACCAAAAGAATCATTAAAAGACTACTATGAACAATTTCCCAACAACTTAGACAACCTAGAAGAAACGGATAAATTTCTAGAAATTTACAGTCTAAGAATAAATCATGAAGTAATAGAGAATCTGAATAGACCAATCACCAGTAAGGAGACTGAATCAGTAATCAAAAACCACTAGCCAGGACCAAATGGCTTCACTGGTGAATTCTACCAAACATTCAAAGAAGATTTAATACCTATCCTTCTCAAACTCTTCATTATTGAAGAGGAAGAAAAGCTTCCAAACACATTTTATGAGGCTAGTATTACCCTTATACAAAAACCAGACAAAGACTCCACAAAAAAAAATATAATTATAGGCCAATATCCCTGATGAATACAGATACAAAAATCCTCAACAAGATATTAGCAAACTGAATTCAACAATACATTTAAAGGATCATACACTATGATCCCTCAAGTGGAATTTATTCCAGGGACACAAGCATGATCCAACATCCACAAATCAATCAGTGTGATGCATCACATTAACAAAATAAAAGATAAAAATCATGTGATCATATCAAAAGATGCAGAAAAGCATCTGACAAACTTCAACATCCATTTATGAGAAGAACTGTCAATAAAGTGGGTATAGAGGGAACGTACCTCAATATATTAAGGTTATATATCAGCTAACATACTCAGTGGTGAAAAGCTAAAAACCTTTCCTCTAAGGTCAGGAACAAGATAATGATGCCACAATCCCCATTTTTATTCCAAATAGTATCAAAAGTCCTCACCAGAGCCAGTAGAGGAAAAAATGATAAATCAGAGGCATCCAAATTAGAAAGGAAGAAGTAACACTGTCACTATTTGCAGATGACATTATGCTACATACTGAAAGCCCTAAAGACTCCACCAAAAAAAAGTGATAACTAATATATTAATTTAGTAAAGTTGCAGGATACAAAATTAACATACAAAAATCTGTTGTTTCTTCTATACACTAATAATAAACTGTCAGAAAAAGAAATCAAGAAAACAATCCCATTTACAACTACATCAAAAAGAATAAAATACTGGGCGCCTGGGTGGCTCAGTTGGTTGGGTGTCTGGCTTCGGCTCAGGTCATGATCTCACGGTTGTGGGTTCGAACCCCGCGTCAGGCTCTGTGCTGACAGCTAGCTCCGAGTCTGGAGCCTGCTTCAGATTCTGTGTCTCCCTCTCTCTCTCTGATCCTCCCCTAATCACACTGTCTCTCTCTCTCTGTCTCTCAAAAATAAATAAAAAACATTAAAAAAAGAATAAAATTCTTAAAAATAAAGTAGTATTTTAATAATATAAAAATACTATAAAAATAAAAGGTTACCTCCTTTAACCAAGGTGGTAGAAGACCTGTACACTGAAAATTATATACATTGAGAAAGGGATTACAGATGACACAAAGGGAAAAATATTCCATTTGACTTAGGAAAATTAATATTGTTAAAAGGTCCATACTATCCAAAGCAGTCTATAGATTTAATGCAATCTCTATCAAAATTCTAATGGCATTTTTCATAGAACTAGAACAAATAATTCTAAAATTTGTATGGAACCACATAGGACAATAGTCAAAACAATCCTGAGAAAGAAAAATAAAGCTGGAAGTATCCCTAATTTCAAACTATATTAAACCATATAGTACTAGCATATAAAAGACACAAAGATCAATGGAATAGAACAAAAAGCCCCAAAATGAACCTACATACACAATATAGTCAATTAACTTCTGACAAAGGAGGCAAGAATATACAATGCGGAAAGGATAATTTCAATAAATGGTGTTAGAAAAGCTGGACAGTAACTTGCAAAAGAATGAAACTGGACCACTATCTTACACTACACACAAAAATCAACTCAAATTTGGTTAAACACTTGAATTTTAGATTTGAAACCATTAAACCCTAGAAGAAAACACAGGCAGTAAGCTCTTCGACATTGGTCTTAATGGTTTTGGGATCCAACTCCAAACACAAGGGAAACAAAAGCAAAAATAAACAAATGAGAATACATCAAATTAAAAAGCTTCTGCACAGTGAAGGAAACCATCAACAAAGCAAAAAACAATCTGCTTAATGGGGGAAGATACTTGCAAATAATTCATCCAATAGGAGGTTAATACCTAAAATGTTTACAGAAACTATACTGATCAATAAAAAAAACCAAATAAGCTGATTAAAAATAGAGATAGACATTTTTCCACAAGAGACATAAAGATGGCCAACAGGCACATGAAAAAGTGTTCAACAATACTAATTATTAGGCAAATAAAAATCAGAACCACAAAGGGATATCACCTAATACCTATCAGAATGGCTATCATCAAAAAGACAAGTGTTGGGGCACCTGGGTGGCTCAGTCGGTTAAGCCTCTGGCTTCAGGTCAGGTCAGATCTCACGTTCGTGGGTTCGAGCCCCGCATCAGGCTCTGTGCTGACAGCTAGCTCAGAGCCTGGAGCCTGCTTCCGGTTCTGTGTCTCCTTCTCTCTCTGCCCCTGCCCCTCTCATGCCTGTCTCTCTCTGTATCAAAAATAAATAAAACATTTAAAAAAAAAAAAGACAAGTGTTGGTGAAGATGTGGGGAAAAAGGAACCTCTGTGCACTGGTGGCAGGAATGTAAACTGGCACAGCCACTATGGGAAGGAGTATGGGGGTTCTTCCCCCCAAATTAAAAACAGAGCTACCATTTGATCCAGCAATCCCACTTCTGTTACCTATCTGAAGAAAACAAAAACATTAATTCAAAGAGATATATCCAACCCTTTGCTCACTGGAGTATTACATACAATAGCCAAGATATAGCAACAACTTAAGTGTCCATCCATAAATGAATGGATAAAGACATGATATGTGTGTGTGCACGTGTGTGTGCGCATGTGTGAGCGCACGTGTGTGTGCGTGCATGTGTGTGTGTGTGTGTGTGTGTGATGGAATATTACTCAACCATAAAAAAGAATAAAATCTTGCCTCTTTCGAGAACACAGATGAACACAGGGTATTATGTTAAGTGAAGTACATCAGACAGAAAAAGACAAATACCTCATGATTAGGCTGACTTGTGGAATCAAAAAACAAACAAAATGAAGCAAAACGCAGACTCAGAATACATTGTTGGTTGCAAGAGGAAAGAAGACTTGGGGGAGTGCAAAATGGATAAAGGAATTAAGAGGTACAAATTTCTCATTATAAAAGAGGGGCACCTGGGTGGTTCAGTCGGTTAAGTGTCCAACTTTGGTTCAGGGCATGATCTCACAGTCCATGCGTTGGAGCCCTGTGTCAGGCTCTGTGCTAACAGTAGGAGTCTGAAGCCTGCTTCTGATTCTGTGTCTCCCCCTCTTTCTCTATCTTTGCCCCACTCGTACTCTGTCTCTCTCACTCTCTCTCAAAATAAGTAAGTCATGTGAATATAATGCACAGCACAGGGCATACAGTCAATAACATCATATTAGCTTGTAAAGTGGCAGATGGTAACTAGACTTATTTTGGTAACCAAGCCACAACATATACATATACCTAAATCACTGTGTTGTGTACCTGAAACCATTATAACATTACATGTCAATTTATACCTCAATAAACTTTTTAAAATACAGATTCTGATTCAGAATTTTTGGATGAAGGCCAAGACTCTGCATTTGTAAAAAGCTCCCAGGACATGGCAGGACTGTTGGTCACAGATCACATTTTGAGAAGCAAGAAATTAGTTGGCAACTATCACCTCATTTTAAATGGGAGACCCAGAAATTTATTGAGAGTAAAGGACATTTAAACAAAAGATAAAAATATCTACTTTCAAAACACATGACCACACACACACACACAGAGACTCCCTTAAACACACCAACTTGAACTATTCTGACCAAAAAAAAGAAAGCTCCAAGGTTCCTTTAAATAAATTATAATAAATTGAACTTTAAGTCTGTGAGCGTGGCATAGTGGGCTTACGGCACAGGGCTGGCCCTGGGAAAGATCCTAACACAGCATCTGAAACAGAACCCTGAAGAAGGGAGTCAGTTCAAGTGGACAGTCTTAAATCTGGACTCTAATATATCTGCTTCTCACATCCCAATTATAGCTACATGTTTTGAACATTTATTTTGCTAGTTAAGAATTGGAAGAAAAAGATTTCAACTGATTTTGTAATATAATCTCCTCAAACTATCTTGATGAATAGTCACTCAATGTTTTAGTTGACTAATTAGTTTTCAAAATCAAAAACCTCTTAAGTCCCTAACAAATTTGTATTCAATTATAATAATATCACAGGGATCTGTGATGTGCTTTCCCTTTTAACAAAGCAAGGCTTTAGGTTACTATTTTATTTTGCCTCTCCTAGAATTAGTCTGCCATTAACTATATTTCTCAAAAAGTATCTAAAGCTTGTTTACATTATACACATTCTTGGTGTTTCCTCAACAGGCAGATATGCAATCCTACAGCTACTCAATCGGACCTCTGGAAAATCCCTCAGAAATTTGCATTTTCAATAAGCGATCCAAGTCATTCTTATTCACATACAAAGTTTAGGTCCAGTTTGCTAAGAAATTCAAAACTGACATTACACTTTTTTGAGTCAGATACTCTCCAAAAGATATGTCCACACAGAACCTGTGAATGAGACTCTATTTGGGGAAAAAAGTCTTTGCAGATGTAACTAAGCTGAAGATCTTGATATGGGCTCATCTTGGATTATTGGGTAGACCTTATACTCAATAACAGATGTCCTTATAATAAGAAGAGACGACAAACAAAAGAGAAAACAATACGGGAAAAGGTAGAGAAAGGAGCGATTGATCTGTATAAGCCTGTGAACACCAAGAATTGCCAACAGCTATCAGTAGCTAGTAGAGAGGCATGAAGAGGGTCACCCTCAGAGCTTCCAGAACCCTACTCACACCTTGATTTGGACTCTGGCTTCTAGAACTGCGAGAAAATAAATCTCTGTTGTTTTAAGCTACCCAAAGTGTGGTGGTTTGTTACAGCAGTTCTAAGAAAGAAATAGAGTCTTTCAAAATATGTAGATATTCACCATTAATATAAATAATAATAGGTAATACTTGTTTATTTCTATGCCAGGCATGATGACTGGAACAAATAATAAGATCGGTAAGGAGATGTTAAATGAATCTAATGCAGTCTCTTTTACCTTAGCATCTACTAGATCTTCCAAAGGATTCTTGTCAATATCACTGGCTCCCTGAACCACTTCCCTACTTATTTAGTGCCTCTTCCTCTGAGGTAATAGTTAAACAAATTATTATATGATTCTGCTTAAGAACTTTATGTGACCAGCCTAAGTATCTAAAGCAGAAGTGAGCCCACCAACTTTCAAACATGGGCAATGAGTTTAGAAGTCCTTTGCAAAGCTGTATTCTTGTCTCAGAAATACAAAACACTGTTGTAAGACATCTCTTAAATATCATATAGAGTAACACTTTGATTCTCAAGTTAGATATTCCTGGAACTTTCAACTGTAATTTTAGAAAAGTAATTTTTATTATAACTTTGAAAGTTACCTTTCAAAAACTTCAACGACATACATATGCCTTAAGTACACACTCACAGCAGGATTAATATCACACTTTAAAAACAGTAAAGTAAAATATATAGAAATTCTAAGAATCTTATAAATAACCAGTCAATTGACAAAACTGTAATGTTTATTAACTGTCTGTATATTTACAAAATGCTAGTGAAGTTACTACAAGGAATTAGACACAATAAATCCAGGGAACATGGACTCTAAATTTAGAGTGATTGGAGACTGAATCCACATTTACCACTTTCTAAGCATAAAAACATTGACATTTTCTTCAATTTCCCTTACTCAATAAAAGTATGGGAATAGCTGCCATTAATTGAGCACGTGCTGTTTTAAACATAATGCTATTTCAATTAATTAATCTTCATATCATCTCTATGAGTAACGTTTTACATAATTCCCCTTTTTACAATTGAGAAAACTACGAATCAGAAAGTCTCAGTAAAATTTCCCAAGGACACACAACTAGTTAGTAGTTAATTACAAAATTAAAACTCAGATTGATCTGAATTCAAAGCTTCCAGTTTTAAGCACTCCCCTGAGCTTCCTTTCTTTATTGTTACTACACTGAAGTTAGGTGGTTAATTGTGGTTTACATCTACAGATATCTATCTCTGACATATCAACCAAATTAGTTGTTCACACTCTAAAAAAGAGTTTCAAGAGCAATTTTAATATCATCGCCCCCAATAATTTCAGACCATAAATGGTAAATACCATCAGTTTTCAGAAAATTAACATTACTAAATGTAATGAAACTTCCAACACTGGATTTCAACTCAGGTCATAAGCCCAGGAATTATGTGGGATCTCTGTCCCTTGCCCATTCCCAACACCCCACTCACGCCCTTTCTCTCTCACTAAAAAAAAAAGAATGAATGAAAGAAAGAAAGAATTCAGGGCGAAAAGCAGTGACTTACCTGATAATTCTGCACCACTTAACTATCCTCCTGTAATAATGGAATAAGGTATCCCTACTGTTTATGCCACTAACCATTAGCTGGCTAACACCTGTTACCACTTGAATCTCAAAGTACGCTCTATGATAAAAGCAACAATTCAAACTTTCTCTAACAACTGTGTATTATTTAAGAAGAATAAACTCCAATTTTTCATTAAAATATAAATACTTAAAAGTCAAAACCATGACCTAGAAAAAAAAATCAGTAGTTTACTCCCTTTCAGTATTACATTTAATTTTAAAAAGTGAATATTTGAATTTATTTACATTACAGTATACCTTGAAGGCAATGTATTGGGAAGACCAATAAATCACTTAAAGACTAAACAAAACGCAGTATTATGCCTGAAAATTTTATAATGCAAAAGCCCATATGTGATACCTGGAAAGAAATTTAAATATATAATTAATCTCCATTTACACCCATAACTCAGGGATACATGTGAGCAAACTTGCTATTCCATTAAATGGCAGAGATTAGGAAAGAGCGGATGATTTATTCTGCCACATGCTATTCTGAGTTACGAGCGCCATAGACTGCTCTGCAAATACGTTAAAACTCATTCATGTCTTCCAGTTATTTTCTTAGACCACTAAGTCTTTATTTACATTATTCATATCTGTCTATATCCCAGGGATACTGCTTGAAATTGGAGAAAGTATCAGCCTCCTAAAGAATACAGGACTAACCTTTTATGCAGATGTAAAGGGATCAGGTGGTTTGTGCCCAGATGTGACCAGACTCTGCCGGTGTTGTCCCAAGGGCTGAACTCATCAGTCTGTTAACACACCTGTTACGTCTACACGCAATACCAATGGGTCAAGATCCACCAGTTAAGGAGTTCCGGCACTTAACACTTAATTAATACAATATATTGAGGCTTAAAAAGGGAACCTTCTTCTAAGAATTAAAGTCACTGCTAAGATATTGGTAAATAGGAGCAGGAGGTGGGGAGGCGGGAGCAGAGAATTCGCTCAGAGGTAGAAATCGCCACAGCAAGACCCTTGATTTAAAGACACAGTCTTAACTGTTGGCAATTAATACATTAGAGCAAGTCATTGGGTATAGTCATCTACATGCTTTTTAAATCCATCCTTTTGGGGCTTTCCAGATTCCTTGATGGCATGGTGCCATTAATAAGGCAATTTTGTGGAAACCCCAAAGAGGAGTTGGCTGAGGTTGGGGGTCGGGAGGGTGTGGAGAACTGGAGGGAAAATGCTCACCTCCAACTCTAGTTGCAGAGGCATTAAGCATTAGTCAAGATGAGAGAACTGTGCCAAAATTCTAATGAGGTCCAGAGTAGGCAAGCAGCAATGCTGAGGCGGGAACCGGTCAGAGGGAAGGGGATGAACAACCTGCCGAGGGCAGGGAGGCAAAGATGGCTGCTGGTATTGTCAACAGAAATAGGGGTTGCGAGGTTCACACTCCCCTGTTGACAAATGTGTCAGAAAGTGTGTCTATACATGTATTCCTTATTAAGTCAATTTCTTAGAAGTATTTATGTGTCCCACACAAAATGGATGGGAGTTAAATTGTTCCCTTTATAAGTTAGAGTACTGTTTCAAGTTCTGTGAAGGTGTTAACAGGTTCATTTAACTAAATACGCAATCCTGATTTACAGATTATCAGCACTGAAAGATCTCTGAGATAAGGAATATCCACCAGCATCAAAAAAACTTAAGGAAATCTAAAATCATTTCATTAGTGTCTTTAATAACATGCTATTTCAAAGAACAGCAAAGCATAAATCATGACATTATTTTTCCCTTGTTTAGACATTAGTTAGCAGGCAATCTACATCTGTGCATGTGCATCTGTTTGTGTGTGTTAGTCTGCTCACTCTGGGACTACCAGGTTGATTTACAGCTTCTTAAATACAGAAATTACATAAACTTCCAAGTTACTCAAAATAGTTGCAATTTTTAGCCCGGAGTAAAATTAGAAACAAGGATTTGATAAAACTTGGTACCTGAATTACTGTTAGCTACTACTGTCTTGTGGCAATAAACATTAAACATAAACATAATTCATTATCATAAATAATATCAAGATAAAAGGGTAATACAGGCTATTACATTAAATGGAGAAACATCCTTTCCTCTATGATAAACAATAATGTGTTTCCTAGCAAATTTTTCTAGTATGTGTCCTTCATTTTATTTTTTTTGAAGTTTGTTTATTTTTGAGAGAGAGAGAGAGAGAACACAAGCAGGGGAGGAGCAGAGAGAGAGGGAGACAGAATCGAAAGCAGGCTCTAGGCTCCTGTCAGCACAGAGTCCAACATGGAGCTCAAATTCATAAGCCATGAGATCATGACCTGAGCAGAAGTCAGATACTCAACTAACTGAGCCACCCAGGCACTTCTGTGTCCTTCATTTTAAAATATGAACTGAGACACAAGTTTGAGTCCAGGAGCAGAGCTCTTACACATATGATTCTATCCACAGGAGATGTTTAAGTTTCTGGGTTTCCAGGAGCAGAACTGCTTACTTCTCCAGTCATCTTATACACATAGGAACTAGTAAGAAATGTAAGAAGCAATAGTCAAACATAGCACGTATGCTAACTAGACAATACATTTCTGCCTTTGATCTCATTTTCTTTTCCTAAATGTTTGATAAACATTTTTCTAAATGTTTGATACAGACTTTCCATATATAATCATGAAGGCGAGTATGTATACATTGTTGTATGGCTTTTTATGGGATAGTTACTGTTTTCTACATTTTTAGTGATCCATAAATCAACACCAGGTATTTTTGGCTGGCTTTGTTCTCTTTCACCCTTATTACTTGCAGTGTATATTTGCTATTATTTACTTACTACTATTCCTTTTATCTTTTAATAACATATTTGGTTCTAGGAGACAGAAACCAAAATTTTGGGTCGATTCAGTAAATACATATTTAATCACTATGTGCAAGACTATTTTGAAGGCTTTGTAATGGATACAAAGGAGACAGCATTAAGCATTAAAGTGATACATGCATCACTGGTGGTTTTCCAAGCTAAGCATTAAAGCTGGACTCCTTAGTAAGTACATCTGTATCAAAGTGTTATATTCCATCTTCTTTGGCCTGACACTGTTCAGATCCACTTTCATGCATGTTCCCCAGAGTTCTGAAGATATGTAAGAGCAAAGTCTTGCCCATTTTTTGTCTGTAAACTATGTACCCTGGGTCACAGTGCGTACGTACCCCCATGGAGCACGCTGCCATACCCCTTGTGGTGAGTCTGAAGACCAGGATCCACAGTAGTGAGTCTTAAAGAAAATGAGCCTCCACTTTTAAAGCGTCCACCCCAGATGAGGCTATCACAAAATCTTCAAGCAAAGATAAGGCCCACTCCTCGGACAGAGGTAGACAAGCTCCATCACTGGTAAGGGAGGCTCACAGTGACTTGCGGCTCAAGACTGTCAGTTTACGGCGGCCACATCAGAGCTCCCCATTCCAAGCAAAGGACTCTACTCTCTACCAATTAATGCCCTCACTTCGAAATGAGAAACATGGTAGGACTGTGAGTTAATTAGCATTAAAATTCAACAACCCAGATGAGGCAATTTTATATTTAATTTCATCAGTATCAGCCCTGGTGCTATAATCAACCAGAGATTATTAAGGCTGTCATGCAGTTCTCTGGTTCTTACACCATGACTTTAGATGGGAGTTCAAAGCCCCTGAGCTCATCGTCTCTTTCTGTAAGCACCCCGTGTGCTTAATAGGTGTCCTCATGGCCACCGTTACCACCACAATGTTCAAACATGGCAGCTGCGTGGGCTTCCGAGGCCCTTGCCTCACGTGGCGCTTCGTCACCATCAACCACAGGTGATAACTTGGTTACCATGATTCCACCACATACAACAACAGTCCTGGCATCCCACTTTCCATTAGCAACAGGCTCAGCATTGTGCTCAAATCCTAGAGCACGGCCAAACCAATCCCAAATTCCCGGCTGCTGAGAAGAAAACTTCCGGTCAGGGGTCAGCAGAACTGGGTGTGACCGGGAAGCTGTCCTCCAGGTCTCCAGAGAAGCTCTCCACGAAGCTTCCGGCAATGCTGTTGTCACTGAAACGTGCTGGAGACGAGTGTCACTGGAGGTCCTGCAGCCACCAGGAGCCATCACACCGGAACCAGTAACAAAAACTCCTCCAGTGTCCCTTCGGCACCTTCAACTAACAATGCTTAATATCATGGCTGCAGGCAAAGGAGGAATGTTCACAGGATCCCGAGCCAGTATCACAAGCCGGGCAACGGGAGGACGGAGAGGCGGCAACATCAACAACAACTGGCACAGGTGCAAGTTACTTATGCACATTTAAAGCAGTGGGAACCGAAACAATATGGTTCCCTTGCCCTATAATGGCCGTGCTGGGACCAGATATAGTTTCCCGTCTGCAAGTTAACTGAGACAAAGCAAGATAACCTAGCTGTGTGCTCCAGGAATTCCCTTCTCCCAAGCGATAGACAATGAGCAACCAAACATGTCACCTACCAGGAGTAACACGCTTGCTCGTTAGGACTTATTTGGGAAGCCTTACATCTTGATGCTCCCCAATTCGAACGTTATGGCTGAGCAAAAACTCCGTCAAGTCCACCCAGTTTCCTACTCTGCAAGGCCCACCTTAAGGCTCGCTAGTCCAGGGCCTTTGGACTTTAACCCTAAAACCCTAAAAATCTGCTCTCTGACTGCCGTCTTCTGAGATACCAGAATAATGATCTCCCCTGTTGCAGGGAACCTAATTAACTTGGCTTGCCAGCATCCTAGGTTTTCTGGTGATCTTTGGGGGAGTTGAGAGTCACCTGAAGGATCCATCATCTAATGAAGGAGCTGAGAACTTGCTTGGGGGTAACGGGCTGTTGAGGCAGGAATGCCTCCTCGAATCTCGCACTTGCCTTCTAAGAACATCTTTTTCTCGCAGCGCACTTCTTCCTGAGCTCATTACTTGTCCCCACATTCTTGTGCAAGCAGTTGTGGAGACCAAATGGAGAATCTGTTTAAACCGGAAGACTGTACAATACCGGGTACAAACAGTGCTTCTTCACAACCTAAATGCAGCATTCAGCCGAGTGTTGGAGTCAGGAAAATTCTGCACTCTCTGCGTCAACAACCGACAGTTCTGACACCCACAGCAGACGGAGCTCTGGGCTAGACATCAGCCTCTCGGGGTGAGAACTCATCATCCCCAGAGGCAACACTGAGCCCTTTTATGCTTCTCAGGAAGCAGAGGTAGACACAAAATAGATGGGGGCTGAATTATAAATTTGCTGATCAAGGTAATAGATGAAAGGGAGAGTAAGCAGAAAAGGTAAATTAGTGTATATTAAAGACGCAGAGAAATGAGCAACATGAAAAAGATGTTCAACATCATTAGCCATAAAAGAAATGCAAATTGAAACCACAATGAGTTATCAGTACACACCTATCAGAACAGCTAAAGTAAAAGGTAGTAATAACACAAAATGCTAGCAAGGACACAGAGAAAGTGCATCACTCCTACATTGCTGGTGGGAATGTAAAATGGCACAGCCACTCTGAAAAACAATTTTGTAGTTTCTTATACAACTAAACAGGCAATTACTGTAAGATCCAGCAATTGCACTCCTAGGTATTTATCTCAGAGTAATGAAAACTGTGTTTATCCAAAAATCTGTACACATGTTCATGGCAGCTTTGTTCCTAATAGAAAAAACTAGAAACGACCCAGATGTTCTGCAATGACTGCACAGCAAAACAAACTAAGGTAATCCACAGCATGGAATGCTTCTCAGCAACAGTGATGGATAAACCAGTGACACAACAACTTGGCCTAAGTAAATTATACCAAGTAAAAGAGCAGCCAATCCCTAAAGGTCATATAGTATAAGATTCCATTTATACGGCACTCTTGAAATGACAAAATTATAAAAATGGAGAACAGATTACTGGTTGATGGAGGTCAAGGATAGTAAAAGGCAAGTGGCTATGGTTATAAAATGGCAACATGAGGAATCACTGGATGATAAATCATTCTGTATCTAGGCTTTATCAATGTCAGAATCCTGGTTGTGATAGTATACTATAGCTTTGTAAAACGTCCCCACTGTGGGAAAGTGCGTACAGGGTCATGGGGTCTGGCTGTATGATTTCTTACAACTGCGTGTGAATCTACAGTTATCAAAATTTAAAGTTTGACTAAAAAAATAACTGAAGACAGGTCATCTGACTTCAGCTCAGGTCATGATCTCATAGCTATGAGTTCAAACCCCACATTGGGCTCTCTGCTGTCAGCACAGAGCCTGCTTCAGATCCTCTGTCCCTCTCTCCCTCTCTCTCTCTCTCTCTCTCTCTCTCTCTCTGCCCCTCTCCTGCTCATACTCTCTCTCAAAAATAAATAAACATTAAAAATAATAGTAATAATAAAAGACAGGGAAGTACTAGAAGAAAGGAAGACAGAGTCCATTCCTCGGTCATCATACCCTCAAATTTAAAGGGGCCCATGTGAGCTAAAGCTTTGTTGTTATTTCTTTCTTGTGGAGGCATAGAAGGATGCGCGTGTGCTTGTAAATTCAGCACCATGCAGAGTGGTGAAACCAAAGGCCATGCCTCACAGTGGCAGGTACCAAAAACCTGAAGCTGTAAACAGACTCCGAACTTGCGGTAACCCAAATGTACCAGTCAAAATTAAGACTTGCTCTTGGCCACAAAACAAATGGACTTATTTTAAACAACAGGATGTGTTTTAGCCAACTACATGCAGACTTGTGCGTCCATTTGTCCTAGCTGGAGAACAAACTCTCCATCTTTAATTAGCATATTCACCATAAATGCTACTTTCTGCCATATAAAATCCCCTAACATTGCCCCTTTAGCAAATTATTTAGTGATTATCTCCACTGAGGGTGTGTGTGAGTGTGAGTGTGTGTGTGTGTGTGTGTGTGTGTGTGTGTGTAAGTGCACACGCCCGTGTGTGTTTCCTTGCCTGGCAGGTAAATAAATTCACCTTAAAAAAATTAAAAAGTTCTTCTCCTTTTCTAGTCTTTGCTAAGTTTTAGGCGCAAGCAGTAGGCCCAGTGTTAAATATTTATTTACCAGACAAAAGGTAGTGGTAAAGAGACTGATAATCAGGAGTAAGAAATAGGTTGTATTAAATTTGATGCCAGAGGGAAATTTAATGAATATTGAAGAAATCCCAAATTCCAAACCCCACTTAAATCTGAAGTTTCAAAACAATAACATCTCTATTATAATAAATGATAACATCATCATAATTTACTATTTCATTCATTCCTAATTTCTTTGGCTATATTAAATAAATACTCATTAATTTCACTCTTCTTAAAAACCAAACTGGTCCCAGCTGCAGCTATTAAGAGAGTTTTTTAATTCCTCTTGCAGTTTGCCTAAGAGTTTTATTTTAATGAGAATACATAATTACTGCTAAACTGCATCATTACAAATTCATAACTTTCAGTTAATGAAAGAAAATGTCAAAATATTTATTTCACTCTGAATCTTCTAAAATGGTATTAAAGTCTTATAGAAAATAATGCCATACAAAATAGAGTAAAAAATGTAAATATTCATCAGTCAAGTTCATAGACAAATAAAATATCAGAAAACTTTCTGGAGGTTTTGGCAGCAATTACCTCACACACAGCTTGAACTAGATGACTGAAAACTCACTGTGTCCCTCAGTGCATGCCGAAGTAGGGTTCGTTCTAGATGCATTTACTAAGCATTGGTTTTGTTAAAGGGGCGGTGATGGGTTGATAAATGTTATACACTGTTTGTGCCTGAAAGGGTTTTACATGTTCATTAAACTTTGGTAGAACTAACTAGGGCATAGACTATTTCTGTCTTCCAAAGACTCAAGGTGTACACCTGTCTTCTTACACTTTAAAGAAATGAAACAGATAGATAATGATGGCTGAACTGAAGTGAACCTTTAATTTGCAACACAGATGTAGAAGAATGAAAGGAAATATGCAAGGAAAAATTGTTATCTATTTCAAAGTCATGTACTCAGACTATCACATTTCCCTCATACGTATTACCCAAATAAATATATCTGCCCTTAAATATGCAAATGAGGTGCCATATTTGATCAAATCTAAATTTTTTCCCCAATGTTTTATTTATTTTTGAGAAAGGGAGAAAGACGGCATGAGCAGGGGAGGGTCAGAAGCAGGCTCCAGGCTCTGAGCTAGCTGTCAGCACAGAGTCTGACGTAGGACTCGAACCCACGAACCGTGAGATCATGACCTGAGCTGAAGCCAGGTCGCTCAACTGACTGAGCCACCCAGGCGCCCCCATATTTGATCAAATCTAAAACTACAGTATTCAACATTATTTTGCTTTCTATTTAGAAAGGGAAAATTCTGCCAATTAAACCATGATGTGCTATCTAATACATCAATTTTAAGACATATTCTGATTTGTAAGATAATAAAATATTTTAAGGAAAAGGAGTGTACTAGAAGAGATGAAAGAGTGCTTATAATGTAGAGCTGTAAAGAGCTGCTGTCCACAAAGCTGTTTATCACCCACACAACTGTGCCATAAACTAAGCTTTTCAAAAGTTGTTCAATTTAGGAAAAAATATGGAATCAAGTGTAAGGAAGCAGGTCTGAAACTGACTCCATGAGACAATAGAAGGGCACACATTGCCTAAGGCAGAAGGGACCACCCTTGTAACACCCAATCAGGAAAGGCCAGCTAACACCTTTAACATTTCTAAGGGCAGGCCTAAAGATGGAGGCTAAGACTAGTCACGCCCTATGTGAGGGTCCTGGGCCCACTCTGTGATTGGTCAATACTCTAAATGTTGTGATTGGGTCCCGCCGAAAGTAACAAATACTCTAGGCAATGTGAATGTTAAACCTGCTGTCAATAATATTGTATAATAATAATTGGATCACGGTACCTATGTCACAATTTCCTGTAACTCCCCCTTCCCAAACTCATAAAAGCCCTACCCCACCTTTGTTTGGGGCTCTCAGCATGGATCCGCTGCGTTGGTAAAGTCTGTGAGCCCGAGCTTAGGCTCGGCCAGCCTAAGCCCGTAATAAAACCACCCTTTGCTTTTGCATGCGTGATTCGGTCTCCCTGGTAGTCTCTGGTTTTGGGGGGCGATATTAAAATCTGGGCATAACACAAGGACATGGGCAAAATCTCACCTAAACCACTGAGACACTCCTGGAGACACTTCTCATCTCTAAGATGGAAATACTGATCATTAAAAATAATAGCAAGATAATATATTTAATCATGTTCATAATGATTAGAACAATAATAATCAGTCACTTTGTACAAAAATGAATTAGATTCTTTTTTTACATGTTTTAACACTGTTATTCATTTTTGAGAGACAGAGAGAGACAGCACAAGCAGGGGAGGGGCAGAGAGAGAGGAAGACCCCAAATCCCAAGGAGGCTCCAGGATCTGAGCTGTCAGCAAAGAGCTTAATGTAGGGCTTGAACCCATGAACCAGGAGATCATGACCTGAACCGAAGTTGGATGCTTACCTGACCGAGCCACCCAGGTGCCCCAAAATAAACTAGATTACTTTTCTTTTTAATTTTTTTAACATTTATTTATTTTTGAGAGACATAGAAACAGATCATGAGCAGGGGAGGGGCAGAGAGGGAAGGACACACAGAATCGGAAACAGGCTCCAGGCTCTGAGCTATCAGCACAGAGCCTGACACAGGGCTTGAACCCACGAACCATGAGATCATGACCTGAGCCAAAGTTGGACGCTCAGCCAACTGAGCCACCCAGGTGCCCCTAGATTCTTAAATTCACTTGATTTACCAAGATTATTGTCTGTTAATAGTTTTTTATCTTTTAGGATTAGTTTCTTAGCCTAAAATATTTATCAGTATATAAACAGATACTTAATATTTATTAATGAGTGTTCAAATTTAAATTACTTTATATTTGATCAGAGAAACCAGGAGCTGGTTCTTTGAAAGAATTAACAAAATTGATAAACTCCTAGCTAGAATGATCAAAAAGAAAAAGGAAAGGACTCAAGTAAATAAAATTACGAATGAAAGAGGAGAGATCACAACCAACACCACAGAAATACAAACAATCATAAGAGAACCTTATGACCAATTATATGCCAACAAATTGGGCAAGCTGGAAGAAATGTATAAATTCCTAGAAACATATAAACTACCAAAACTGAAACAGGAAGAAAGAGAAAATTTAAACAGACCCATAACCAGTAAAGAATATGAATCAAATTGAATCAGTAATCAAAAATCTCCGAACAAACAAGAGTCCGGGAGCCAGATGGCTTCCCAGGGGAATTCTACCAGACATTTAAAGAAGAGTTAAGAGCTACTCTTGAAGCTGTTCCAAAAAACAGAAATGAAAGGAAAACTTCCAAACTCATTCTACAAGGCCAGCATTACCTTGATTCCAAAACCAACCAAAGACCCCACTAAAAATAATAGGTCAATTTCCCTGATGAACATGGATGCAAAAATTCTCAACGAGATACTAGCAAACTGAATTCAACAATACATTAGAATTATTCACCATGATCAAGTGGGTTTTATTCCTGGAATGCAGGGCTGCTTCAATATTTGCAAATCAATCAATGTGATACATCACATTAACAGAAGAAAGAATAAGAACCACATGATCCTCTCAATAGATATTTTAAAAAAGCATTTGACAAAACACAGCATCCTTTCTTGGTAAAAACGCTTAAGAAAGTAGGGATAGAAGGAACATACCTCAAGATAATAAAAGCCATATAGAGGGGCGCCTGGGTGGCTCAATCAGTTAAGCATCCGACTTCAGCTCAGGTCATGATCTCATGGTTCGTGGGTTCAAGCCCCACGTCAGGCTCTGTACTGACAGCTCAGAGCCTGGAACCTGCCTTCTGATTCTGTGTCTCCCTCTCTCTCTGACCTCCCCTGCTCACACTGCCTCTCTCTCTCTCTCAAAAATAAATAAAACATTAAAAAAAATTTTTTAAGCCATATACAAAAGACTCACAGCTAATATCATCCTCCTTGGGGAAAAACTGAGAGCTTTCCCCCTAAAGTCAGGAATACGACAAGGATGTGCACTCTCACCACTGTTATTTAACACAGTACTACAAGTCCTAGCCTCAGCAATCAAACAACACACATGAATAAAAGACACCCAAACTTGAAGGAAGGAAATCAAACTTTCACTTTTCACAGATGACATGATACTCTATGTAGAAAACCCAGAAGACTCCACCAGAAAACTGCTAGAACTGATAAGGTGAGTTCAATAAAGTCACAGGATATAACATCAATGTACAGAAATCATTTGAATTTCTATGCACCAACAATGAAGCAGCAGAAAGAGAAATCAAGTAATTGATCCCATTTGCAATTGCACCAAAAACCTAGGAATAAACCAAAGAGGTGAAAAATCTATACCTTGAAAACTATAGAAAGCTTATGAAAGAAACTGAAGAAAACACAAACAAACGGAAAAATATTCCATGCTCATGAATTGGAAGAACAAATATTGTTAAAATGTCAATACTATCCAAAGCATTTTACATATTCAATGCAATCCCTATCAAAATAACACCAACATTCTTCACAGAACCAGAACAAAGACTCCTAAAATTTGTATAGAATCAGAAAAGACCCCAGGTAGCCAAAATAATGTTGAAAACCTAAGGGAGAGGCATCACAATTCCAGATTTCAAACTGTATTACAAAGCTGCAATCATCAAGACAATATGGTACGGCACAAAAGCAGACACAGAAATCAATGGATCAGAATAAAAAACCAAGACATGGACGCACAAACATACAGTCAACTAATCTTTGACACAGCAGGAAAGAATATCCAATGGAAAAAAGCAAATGGTGTTAGGAAAACTAGGCAGTGACATGTAGAAAAATGAACCTGGACCACTTTCTTACATCATATACAAAAATAAATTCAAAATGGATTAAAGACCTAAATGTTAAGACAGAAAGCCATCAAAATCCTAGGGGAGAAACAGGCAACAACCTCAGCTGCAACAATTTCTTTCTTGACATATCTCAGGAGGCAAGGGAAAGAGAAGCAAAAATGAACTATTGGGACTTCGTCGAGATAAAAAGCTTCTGGACAGCAAAGGAAACAATCAACAGAATGGGAAAAGATATCTGTAAATGACCTATCAGATAAAGGGTTAGTATCTAAAATCTATAAAGAACTTATCAAACTCAACACCCAAAAAACAAATAATCCAGTGAAGAAATGGGCAAAAGACATGAATAGGCACTTTTCCAAAGAAGACGTCCAGACAGCTAATTGACACATAAAAAAATGCTCAACATTGCTCATCATCAGAAAAATACAAATCAAAACCACAATGAAACACTCCCCCACACCTATCAGAATGCCTAAAACTAACAACTTGAGCAACAACAGATGTTGGCAAGGATGAGGAGAAGAGAAACCCTCGGGCACTGCCGGTGGGAATGCAAACTGGCACAGCCACTCTGGAAAACAGTATGGAGCTTCCTCAAAATTTTGTAAACAGAACTACCTTATGACCCAGCAATTCCACTGCTAGGTATTTATCCAAAGGATATAAAAATGCTGATTCAGAAGGGTACATGCACCCCAATGTTGATAGCAGCACTATTGACGGTAGCCAAAGTATAGAAAGGGCCCAAATGTCCACTGACTGAATGGATAAAGAAGATGTGATACACACACACACACACACACACACACACACACACACACATACATATAATAGAATACTCAGCAATCAAAAAGAATGAAATCTTACCATTTGCAACAACATGGATGGAACTAGAATGTATTATGCTAAGCAAAATCAGCCAGAGAAAGATAAATATTATATGATTTCATACTATATGGAATGTAAGAAACAAAACAGATGAACATAGGGAAAGGGAAGGAAAAATAAGATAAAAACAGAGAGGGAGACAAACCATAAGAGACTGTTAAATACAGAAGACAAACAGGGTTGCTGGCAGGGTGTTGGGGCGGGGGGTGATGGGCTAAATGGGAGATGGGCATTAACAAGGAGGGCACTTGTTGGGATGAGCACATGGTGCTGTATGTAAGTGATAAATCACTAAATTCTATTCCAGAAATCATTATTACACTATATGTTAACAAATTTGGATTTAAATTTTTTTAATTCTTAAAAACAAAAACAAAAAAGTAAACTATTTTATGTTTAACATGTCTCACTGTAAAAAGCTGTCATATCAAAATATATGTATCACCTAAAAGAAACACCAGACCTAGACCACATATTTTTCATGAACAATATTTCTCATTATACCATTAAAATGAACCAAATACATTTTCACCAAACCATTCAAATTCAAAATTCAAAAATTTTACTTTTTCATGTCTTTGCAGAATTAGCAAAAATAAATGGAGTTCTGTGTCACTCTACCATACGTTAACCTAGAACTCTTGGGGCTACTGTTTGCTATTCCCATTTTATTACCCATTTTTCTTTAATCCCCCTACCAAAATGAGTATATCTGTGTTTCATTTATCACATCGGGTCCTAAAATACCATGGACTTAAACTATTCCAAGTATTTTCATAATTATTGTCACATGCTAATTAAGTTCTGTCAATCTACCTTACGGAGGCTCTGTGAAACTTTTCTTTATCTTGTCTGCCTTACCCTGGAAGATATTAGAGATCAGGATGGTGTCTTCCCTGTTCTTTTTATAGTTCCCATAAAAATACAATGGATAGTTAGATAATAAATATACAATAGTAATTTTTCAACTCTGAGCAATTTTCCATTTTACACTGATTCCCTACACAAAGATTTTATGCCCTTCACGCAACCACAGCACTTTAGAGCCCAAAGGCACTTAAACATCAACCCACTTATTTTACAGGTCATTCTCACTCATCAAAAATTACTATCTCCTGATTATTTACCATTTACCAAGTACCACTGAAAATGCTCAGCTTCAGGTATTTCATGCATTTCTCACATGACCAATTATGTAATTATTAGCCCCGTTTCATAGATGAGAAAACAAGATCTCAGAGAAATGAAGACATTGGTCCAAAGCCACCCTATCCCCTAACTATGGCGATGATGCGGAGATGCCATTTCACTGTACCCCCTATCAACAAGAACATCTACGGTGAATGCTTTAAATGCTTAAAATGCCAAACCCTGTATTGTATCAACATTTTGTTATTTCTTCCTTTCTTTCCCTTTTTTCCTCTTTAGTTTCTTCTAAATTAAAAAAAAAAAAGCACATTTTTCTTCATATGAAATAATTAAAATCCTTTAATACTCCATAAACCATTAAGACATTTTCTCCTGTTTCCATCCAGGATACCATCTTGAATTTCAGACCAACATGAATAACTCCTAAATACCTCTAGTTGGATGCTGCATGATGTATCTGTTTTGTTTTTTTTTTCCACTGTTGAACGTGTCACCTCTACTCCTCCCCCAAACTTCTCCAGAGTTTTCTCTCTTAGAAAGACTCACCCAGGTTCTCAAGGTAGAAACCTGGGATTTTATTCTTTCACCTCCTTTTTACACATCCAAAACATATCCACCTACCTCCTTATTATCACTGGAACTTTCCACTTTCTTTCATTCTTACTGTCCTCACTGTAGTCCATGCCAAGATCATTGGCTGCCATGATTGTTAAAGTAGCCTACAAATTTTCTCTACCTGAATCCACTCTATCCACTCCAATTCTTTCTTAATTCTAAACAGGGTAACCTTTTTCAATGTAAAGTGGATCACTTAATTAAAAACTTTCAGTGACTTTCAACCACCTTTATGTCAAAGTCTAAAGTACTTCATATGGCTTACAAGGTCCTTCTTGACTTGGCATTTGTCCACTTAGTTCAGTCTCTTTGCGGGACATTTTTTTTTTCAACTGATCCACACAAACTGCCTTTTATTTGATTAATGGAAAGGAAGCAAAAATATTTCTAAAACACAAACATCTTGGCCTACATAGCAAAGAACAGCCTCTTTAATGTCTCTGAACCATTTGCAAACAGTAATCTGGCATTGAAAAGAAAACTTTTACCAAAAAAAGTAATTAAATGGCACATGACTAAAGTCAGCATATATTTTTTGGAATTTCTCAGTCGTATCAAAATTGCTAATTATAAAATTATTAAGTTTCTTAATAGAAATTGAGTTAGAGCCTGCCTTATTATATGCAACAGTATTTTTGCAAACATCATATCTAATGTTAATTTGAATCTAGCTTTCTGTTTACTCAATAATGCACAATTATATTGGTTTCTGACACTCAATTAGACATAAATTTGACTTAGAGCCATTTGAGGACATCAAAATTTCAGTTTCTATATTGCTTTCTATGATATATCATTTCTGTTGGACCATTTATTTACATAGCACTTTCAAAAGTAAATACAAAACAGCTATTTTCTTCCACTATAGATCTGTAGCTAGAAAGATATAATAGATATATTAGTTTTCAGTTTACTGAGATCATGACATTATCCTAAATGATCTGCAAGAAAAATGTTTGCATTATTCATCGAAAAATTGATTGTTTCCTTGCCATGGCCATTTTAATATGTCCTCCTAGATGATAGAGATGTATGCTAAGTCAAAAGGTTTCAGGGGATAATAATCTAGAGTAATATTACCCAAACACTAGCAGGCAAGCTAATATCAAAGTATGCTAAATATAAAACCTTCGAGTGTACAAACCTAAAATATTATCCAAGTAATAATTGAATGCATAGAATAAATATATCCAAGAAGATAATCCCTATTATTTTAAAGCAAAAGAGGAACAAAAACTTAGTTATGAATCAATTCTAAGCATTCAGATATCCATAATATTGATGGAATTCACCAAAACATTTATTTTAAATTGCTCTCAACTTAAGGTAATTACTGATATGCATTTACGAAAATAAATATAAATAAATTCTTCCTACTCAAATTCAGACATAGGTTCACTAATTGAAATTGTAATGTTGTCTTCAAGGTATTAACTTAAAAAATGAAAATATTTGTGAATATGTACCAATCAAATGAAGCAATTATCAGCAGTAAGTTTAGAGTCCAACTCCAAAAGCATTAAGTTGGATCTAGAAGTTCCTTTTGCAATCATAAATTTTAGAATGATAAAAGTTAACTCTACAATAAAGGGATGTACAGACATGAAACTTTCAGTTGCTTGTGGCAGTTTTAAAATACGTTCATAAAGTTTGAAATATTCCTCCCTTCAAAAGGTGGAACCCAATTAATTCTCCTTTGAATGTGTTTTGAACTTAGTGACTCACTTCTAATGAACAGAATAAAGCAGCAGTGATGGTGTCCAAGTTAGGAGATTAGGCCATAAATGACACTAATATTTCCTCCCAGCTCACTCTGGGGTAAGTTAGCACCACGTTGTGATTAGCCCTACTGTGAGGCCCAGGAGAAGCAAGGAGGCCACCTGTGTCGAACCAACCAGAAATGGGGGTCTGCTCCCAATAATCCCGTGAGTGAGTCTTCTTAGATGCAGACTCTCCAGCCCCAGCCAAGACTACAACCCAGGCCCACGTCTGGACTGCAACCTCCTGAGATACCATGAGCCAGAAATACCCAGAAAAGCCATGTCAGAAACTGTGTAATATAATGAACTTTTTTGTTTTTTCTTCTATTTTTTGCAGTAATAGATTACTAGTATGGTGTTGAAAAAAGAAACCATCCAAATATCTAAAACAAAAGCACCAAAATGCAGGGAGAAAATCAAAGATGCAATTCTCTAGATGCAACTGACATAAGAATACTGAAATCTGACTGTGATACAAGACAACTAGAATATAACCATAATGTCTTCAAGAAAATCAAAGTAGCTGGAGAGTTGGAAAAAAAAACCTTTAAAAATATTGAGTCTAAGAAGAAATAAAAACTTCAATTTCAGAATATTAAACATAGGGGCAGCTGGGTGGCTCAGCTGGTTAGGCATCCAACTCTTGATATCGGCTCAGATCGTGATCTCCCAGTGAATCATGTGACTGGGCCCGCGTTGCACGCTTCACTGAGCATGGAGCCTGCTTGGGATTCTCTCTCCCTCTTTCTCTCCGGCCCTCCCTCACTCACTTGCTCGCTCTTTCAAAATAAATAAAAAATAACTTTTAATTACAAAGAATATTAAATGTACAAAATTACCAACATTAACAAAACAGAATTTCTAAAAGAATCAATCAACCAATGATTTTATAAGTAAAATTTTTCAATGTGCAAAGAACATGTAAACCTATTATACCAAATATACCAATATGTTTCAATTTTACCAGAAGGGTCCTGGGTGGCTCAATCAGTTGTTTGTCTAACTCTTGATTTTAGCTCAGGTCATGATCCCACGGTCATGGAATCGAGCCCCGTGTCATGCTCTGCACTGAGTGTGCAGCCTGCTTAAGATTCCCTCCCTCTGCCCCTCTCCCCAACTTGTGTTCCTTCTCTCTAAAATAAAAATAATAAACAAATTTTACCAGAAACTTTTTAACTACTCTAAAGAATAGGTAACACATTAGACTGATATTTTAGATACCAGGAATTACACTGAGGCTATAGTAATGTATGAAAACAAATATCCAGCAAATTCATTTTCAGTGAAGACAATACAAATTATGGACTCTGGCTTTCTGCCATGTTAGCTGTTTTACGACTTAACGCAATCACCTAACTCACATTTCAAAAATGTTGATATCTATAGCAACACAGAAGTTTGCATTTGAGAGCAAGTGCAGACCCTGCAGTAAAATAACTTGAAAAGAATCTTTATCTCTTTACAATTAATTAAACAACAACAAAGGAGATTATTCTCACTTACTGCAGAGGAAAGGACTAAATTTAAACCTTTTCAGACCTCCACGTCAATCTGAATAATTAACCAAGGCCACTTTAGTTTCTATGGTTATAAAATCAACACCTTTATCAATACGCAGAGGAAATTTATCATATTGTATATATGTATCCAAAGAATAGGCATTTTTATTATCACATAACAATAAACCTGATACTCTGCAAAACCATGTACCAAGATTAAGAAAGACTGTAAGAAAAATATGCAACTGGTAACAAGACGAAAGAAAAAATTAAAGCCATACAATGTACAAACATAGCTAAAATGGCGTTACATTCTTAACAAATAAATGTTTCATTTAATATAAGAATGTATCAGAAGTGTAAGGAGCTGGATGTAGGGTGGTATAAAGAATGGAGACAAAGGATATGTGTACAGAGTCAGGGATGACTGTGTAGTCAACACTGTCAAAACAGACGCCGTGAGGAAGGACTACAGACACGGTTCGGGTCCTGTGTTCCTTCGTCACCCTTCCACACTGACTGTGTTTGTGTCCCGTGCATACACCAGCTATGGTGCAGAAACAGTAACATAGCAAAGAACATAAATCTAACAATGTGATTTTGACATTATACCGACACAATAGCCAATTATCACTTCAGAAATCCACACTGTAGTAGAACAGAGTCTAAGAGACGAGATTTGTCTCACAGGTTTTTTTTAGTAAACAGCTAATTCCTTCTTTAAAGGGAGCCTCTTTTTATGATTTCACATTTTCTTTGTTCTGTGTAGGATAGGAGAAGCCTGGATTATTTTATTTCAATACTATGAGTGAAATTGTCATTATATCCCAATGCATTTTTCACTCTGATATGTAAGTGGACAAAGATAGCATTAAAAAAGGAGAATAAAACGCAATCTCATGCAAGAATAATAGATGGAAAATGTTTCAGAAAATGACAAAAAATGAACCACACATGAAATAAAGTTCAATCCTTGAAAACGAAGAAGGATTTAATATTAAGTTATTTAATAATATTAATGCATTCTATTAGAACTCAAGGGAAAAATCAAGTTATTTGATAATATTCAGCAGCTATTCCTGATAAGATCTCATAATAAACTAAGGTAATATAGAATAAAGAAAATCTATCTCAAACTGACAATATTTACTAAAAAAAAGTAAAACACTGGAATCTTGTCTGTTAAAATCAGAAATAAGAGTTTTTTATTTCCATTACTCTTCATTATTAATTTAGACATTCTACTCAGTATATTAATACAAACAATAAATAGAATAATTGCAATTTTAAGTGATGTGCAATTATAATTATTTGCCATTAATTTTAATGTGGGATTTTACTAAATCTACAAAGCTCAAGTCCTCCATTACAAATATATCAGTTTATCCAACTACCAGTGAGGGGCTGTTCTTATTTTTCCTTTGGAACTTGATGATACAATTCTAACATTTATGTTAAAGACTAAATAGGTGAAAACAAATCTTAAAAAGGTGGGGAAGAAATGTAGCAATACTTTCCCACCAGTCATTAAAGCACAATATAAGTTAAAAGACTGTGGTATTAGAATATAATTGATTAGGAATATAATATACTACTGTGACACAGAACTCATATATCTAAGAATAAAATTCATAATAAATGAAGAATTGAAAGTCCATGCAAAAGGGAGGAATTAGTTAAGACTATCAGAGAGAAAATAACCGAGAGAAACTTCTAGCCCCCAAATTTAGTTTTTGTGCCATCTAAAGAGTAAGAAAATTAGTTGCATACGTTAGAAATAAAATGTGTAAGTTACATAAATAGAGAACTTAAGGATGAAAATACATAGCAAAAAATCCAAAATATTCATGTTTATTAACATACAACTCATAAGTTTCATTAATAGGTATATAAAATTTTCATCATTTGAATTAGCTTTAATAGCAATGTGCTTTAATAGTAATAACACTGATTTGATTATAGGCACTCACATACAGAAAGTAATTTCCTATTATATATGAAAAAACCTTTAAAAAATTCATTCCAACTGAACAACCAGAAAATGTGGGCCAAGACTTATGCATGGATATATGAGTGTGTGTCTGTGTGTGTCTGTGTCTGTGTGTGTGTGTGTGCACGTGTGTGATTTTTTTAACATTTTTTAAATTGAGATAGACTTCGCGTGCAATAAAATTCAACATACCAAATTACACAACAATCTGAATCTTTATCCATCTATCCAAGAATAGATGCACTGATCAGAAATACAGTTATTGGGGCACCTAGGTTGGTCAGGTGGTTGAGCATCCGATTTCAGCTCAGGTCATGATCTCACAGTTCATGAGTTCAAGCCCCGCATCAGGCTCAGTGCTGACAGTGTGGAGCCAGGAGCCTGCTTCGGATTCTGTGTCTCCCTCTCTCTCTGCCTCTCCCCTGCTTACAGTCTGTCTCTCAAAATTAAATAAACATTTAAAAAATTTTTTAAAGAAATAGTTATAAATTCTGATTCAATCAGCTTATGATTTTTTAATCTATAATGTGTAATATTGTAGTCATTGTTTCAATGGGGTTGTTTTTTAAATTTTCTGTGTATCTCGCACAGACTCTGGAGGATAAATATCAGGCATGTGTAATCTGCTGCCATATGGACCACATGACTACAGGGAATTTCACTGTCTCGTTCATCACTACATCCACAGAATCTACAATAGTTCACGAAATGAGCAGGCACCGTAAACAGTTGTTAAAGAAATGAATAATAAAAATTAATTTCCCAAATGTATAGTATCTTTGCTCAGCCTTCCAAGCCCATCTATTTACATGTTTTTTAATGTATAACAACAGCTTTACTGAATGCCATACAATACATCCATTTATAATTTAATGGTTTTTAGTGTATTCACAGAATTGTATAACCATCACCATGAACAATTTTAGAACCTTTTTATTGTCCCAAAAAGAAACTCGGCATGTATCCATTGGCAATCACTCCCCATTTCCTTCCAACTTTGGTAAACCTTGGTAAAAGATTAAAGTATTTTCTATCACTATAAATTCACCTCTTCTCTAAAATTCCTATAAATGGAATCATACCATGTGTGGCCTTTAGAGAACAGATATTTATAGGATCCTCGGGCCTGGTCTGGGTGGTCATAAGGTCCTACAAGGTCGAGTAGTGTTGGGAGTGGGCTGCGTTTACGCAGGCTGGTGATCCCAAGAGGAAAAAATCTTGAAGCGAGTCTTCCAGGGTAGGCTATTAGTTTTGATAAGTTCAACTCTTTGGCTATTTCAGCCTTTCTTCCAGGAGCATGTATTTCTAGAACATACAGCAAAGTTACTTTTGCTTAGGCTGAATATTACTTAACAAGGGACAGAGAATTGCCTTGGTTTCAGTTATTCAGCCTCATATAACACTTTTTTCCAGGAAAAAAAATTAATACATGTTCAAATTTTTGTTGTCTTAGTGTATGAATTAGTGTCTCCATGTCAACATTAAGTTGGAGCACGTAATACATGACAGGAATGCCGCGTTTCTGATTTGAAAGCAAGTGCTTCCAGTAATTCCATTATGTTCTTGGAATTACACAGTGGCTCTACACCTTGGTTTTTATTTCTACTAAGTTTTCTTTCTTTATTTTTTAACCTTCATTTCTATTAAATTTTAATCTTAATTTATTACTATGTGTATGCTGCTACCATTTAGCACATTCTGTACAGAGATTTTTCATTAAGGTTTGTATCTTTTATTATTATAGCATATACCTCCTCATTTCTTAGATTTTTTGGTTATTTGTTGTTGTTGTTCTCCATCTGTGTTGCTGCCCTGTATTTACCCTTTGGGACACCCGTCCAACTCTCTGTTGACATATTTAGGTCAACTGACCTCACACATGACCCCACAGTGGTCAAACTGTCAGTGGATGCTTCAGAGAGGAAAATGTAGCCCAAAGCCAGAACGGTGAGCAAAATAGGAGATTCAATGGGAAATAAGGTCCCTTCTTCCTAGTGCAAGAGGTAATCACGTTAAAGTGAGGTCGTTCGCGGGGGGAATTCTGATCCTATTTGGTGTACTTAGAAGAAGCAAAATTTGGACACAGACTTACACAGGGAAAATGCTGCAAAGAAAACTCGAGAGAGAAGAGAATCATATACAAACCAAGCCCAGGGCCTGGAACAGATTCGTCCCTCACAGCCATTAAAAGGAACCAACTCTGCTGATACCTTGATCTTGGACTTCTAACCTCCAGAACTGTGACAGTAAATTTCAGGTCAAAGACAAACATTTCAAATGATGTCTTCCAGGGAGCACCCAAAAAGCAAAATAATGACAATTCTTTGGGAATGAGACTTTGAAAGAGCTCTAGCTTGGTTCTGTGACCTTCATTACCAGGAAGACGGGCTGTTATTTGTCAAGGGTCCCACTGAACTAGAAAGGAAGAGAGGAGACTAAGGAAAGCTAAATGCCAGAGTCAATGTTATCAATATTAAATAACTTTCCTTGGGTAAATGCTCCCTGGGCTGCTGCAAACAATTGGTTAGCTTCCAGAATTGTGAACATTCTGATTCTGATAATTTTTGCTAAATATTTTCTTGCTTTGATGGAGGGTAATTTTTGAATGTCCTTACTGCAGCATTTTGGTGACATCCTACAGAAAAAATTTTAGCAAAGCATGTTCTATAATTGTACAAAAAAAAAAAAGGAAATGTGTAAACAGAAATTTTTAAAAATAAACAGTAGCCAACTTATATGATGACATTATGAAGCCATTAAAATGCTTTAAAAGTAATCATATATAGAAATAGTCATGATATTTGAATCATGATTCAAGATGCAAGAAAATAGTATCAGCAGCTAACATTTCTTGAACTTTCTACATGCTTCCTCTATGATTTACATGAATTATCTCATTTTATTTCCACACCAAGGCCTTGAGGAAAATACCAACCTCTCCACTTTATAGATGTAGATACAGAACCTTAGAGATCAAGTAGTTTTGCAACAGTCACAGAGGAAGCAAATATCAGAGTAAGTATTTCCATTCTGATTCTAATAGCCTCACTCTGAAGAGCTGATTCACAGGCCTCTTGATGGGATCTTGCTACTCTACCTTGTCATGCAGACCCAGAGCCCCCTTGCATTTCCCTGATATTTCACATATGTCTACTTATCATCACTATTTGTTTTACTGTCTTACTTCCCATTAAAATATGAGCTTCCTGAAGAGTCCTTAGTTTTCGCAATTTGATGTTGAACAAAATCAATCCCGCTCTCTCATCCTGGACTGCCATAGTAGCAACAGCTAATATGCTGAATTCTAACTGCGTGCCAGCACTGCTCAAAGCACTTTGTTACTCAATAATTTTGTCTCCATTTTACAGATGTGAAAACTGAGGAATAAATAAATGAAAATAATTAAACATGTCAACATTTGCATACACAATGAGATGCAAAGATATAATCATGTAAAAAAGTAAATAAATGTGCAATTAATGTCTAAGCTTATTATTATAGGCATGTATGACAATGGACACACAAAAGTGTCCCATGAATGATCAGGGGTGGAGAGAAAATGGGAGAGAAAAGGAATATGCCTGCTTTTGGGTTTTCAACTTCACTTAACTGAAAACTATTTTTTGTTCTTCCAAAGTTAATTTATACTTAAATCATAATATATAATCATGAAGTATCCCAACATTAGGTGAACAATACATAATCTATAATGGTCTTTCAGGACAAGAGCCGCTATGTCTTCCCAGCGGGGCAGACTAATCTTTTTCACAAAAAAATAATTGTATTGTTGTGCTTCAATGCAAATTCTCACAGGGGAGTAGCTGAAAAGAACTGCTGCTTCTTATTTCATTAAAAATAATACAGCAAGGAGAATATTTCCTCTAAAATATCCACCCAACCCCATTTTCATTAACTGCACTATTCCAGATGTCAACTCTCTGATTCAGAATTGGAAAGAGTACATTTTAGAGGGCCCTAAATCTTTGATTTCAGAATCACACACATGATTCAAGTCCCTAATTGCCTCTAAGTTCATATCTACTCTACTGAGCAGGTGCTTGGGGAAAGATTCATGGAGGTGACTTGATCGCATTCATAGACCTATTTAGGTTTTGCTTCCTTGGGGAGGTCTCCGCTGACCATGGTGGCCACCCGTTCATGCCACTCCTGTTTGGTGAGTAAGCCGTCTCATAGAGCACACTTCACAGCCATTCAATATCCGTCTTCCCCATGACTGTCTGTTCCACAAGGTCAAAGGCTGAGACTGCTTTGTTTCCATCCATAGCTCCCTGAATCTTAGCTCACAGATGGGAGCTAAGGGCACTTTTAATTACACATTACTATGCAGGACTTTATTCAAAAATCTAAGCTGACCAACGAGAAAATAAAAATGGAGCTATTAATGACAACTCCCGCCCTTCAACTAATCTTCTCCAGCCCAATGATTAAAATACTTATTTGAAAATGACCAGAAATAAATTCAAAAAGAACAGGAAGGCTGTGGGAGGTGGTGTCTTGGAAAAACCATCTGGCCACGCTCATCTGGCTGAAGTAAGCTCATGAGTAGCTCCTCTATGTGTAGCTTTTGAATCTGCCTACATGGCTCTCTTAGCTCCCAAGCCTCAAATCGTAATTTCAAAATCCTCACCATTCACACTAACCACCTAACTCTGGGTTCTCCAGATTTCCTATCTTCCAGAATATAGGAGTTATTCTGACTATCCACATTCTTTCATTTCTTTCTCCATTAGTAATTTCTCAATTGTATACACACACACACACACACACACACACACACACACACAGTGATTTCTTAATTATATATATGTACATACACACACATATATAATATGTTATGTTCTATGTTAGACAATACATCTTTTAATAATGGGAATGATCTTATTATTTCTTTTTTCTTACCTGCTAACTTCACCAAAGCCTAAGATGGCTCATAAGGCATTCAAAACAAATGGCAAAAAAACTTATGTAAATAAGTATACCAAGCTGCATGGAAAATAAAGACTTTCAAAAGTTTCTGGTCATTAGAAATTTTTCTGAGAAAAAAATGTAGGCATGTAGTAGAAGACACTAGATGGAGGCTGCAATTAGCCACACAGCTCATTTATTTTGGACCTTAGGGCTGTCTGGTACTTGTATCCATTTAGAATCATTTGGTTGGCTGATCTTGGAGCGTCTTCCTGCATTCGGATTATACAAATGCCTAATTATTACCCTTTCGAGACCATTTGCAATTTAATTGTTCTCAGGCAGAGCCTTAATAACAGTGTGTATAAAATAAATATTCAGGATTTTTGTCCAAATCATAGTAAACTCTTCACTCAAGTGTCATTTTCCTTAATCTGCCCCTCTCTACTTTTTCCAGTGAGGAGTTAATTGAGTGTCTTACAACCTCGTGCCTAATTCCCATGCCAAATCATTAAAGGCTCAATAACTGCTTGAATAAATTAGAAAACCACCCTTCGCTGGATCCCTACAATAATGTTTCTGTGACAAAATCCTGTTGCTGCGAGTAACACATTCAGCCTGAGTGCAAAAGTCTTTCTAACACACTCATGGAAAGAATGAAACAACGCGTTTTCGCGATCATCCCCAACCCAAAAGTACCAGCAAGTGTCAAGTTGAATGACAAAGTACAGTGAAACTGAATAGAAAGGAAAAGTCTGATCCAAAGTATTTACCGTCTAAAGTTGAATTACATGAACCCGCTCCTATTTCAAGTATGCTCTGCAGTTTCCATTCAAGTTGCTGCCTTTGTTTAATGAATAAGGAGAAAGAGAAGTACATAAACACAGCTATGCTTTGAATAAGGACTGAATATAAAGACATCTGTCGTCTAACATTTTGCAATTGTGCCTAATAATGACACACCTCCCTCTGTTTTTTTCCACAAGAGTCAAGGATGAGCTCCTAAAGGAGCCTAGGGTAACAGTTTTCAACATTTTGTATTAACAAGAACCTTGCCTTTGTGAGTTTTAAAAAAAGAGAACCAGGATTTTTTTTCTAATAGCCAGTTTCCCCCCAGTAGATCCGAGAAAGTCACCAGGTTAGCACAGAAATTTTCTAGGGGGGAAAAAAAAAACGCTATGATCTTTGCTTTATTCACGGTGACTTCTATAAAGTCATTTCAAGGTTTTAGAATCACTGGAATAACTGTAGCTATTCAATAGGTATCAAGCTGTCTTAGAGTAAAACAAGGGACCGCTATTTGTAAATCATTTTTGTGCAAACTTCAATATCACAAAATGAGACTTAGAGTACAATGTGCTGCAATTACATTTAGGCTCTAAATCAAATCATCAAGCCTCAAAGATACAGTGTAGCCTACCTCAGTGGGACCATTCTTCGTCCAGGGGCATTTGTCACAGCTGGAGCCAATAGTCATGGAAGAACAGAAGGCAAACGTTCTAAAATATCTCCCTAAATGTGGACAGTTTGGAGACTTCAGCATCAATAGTAAAAGAGAACAACTTTCAAAAAGAGATTCCACCATAGTGTGCTGGGTGGCTCAGTCGGCTGTGCATCCAACTTTGGCTCAGGTCATGAGCTCACAGTTCACAAGTTCAAGCCCCATGTTGGGCTCTGTGCTGACAGCTCAGAGCCTGGAGCCTGCTTTAGATTCTCTCTCTCTCGCTCTCTCTTGCTCTCTCTCTGCCTTCCCCTGCTCATGCTGTCTCTCTCTCAAAAATAAATAAACATTAAAAAAAATTTTTTTAAACAAAGAGAGAATCCACCGAACTAGAATCTATGAGAGACTTATCCATACCACTGTACCAGAGAGGTTTTGTTTAACATTATGCTCAAAATAAGATTTTATGCTAACATAATAAATTAATGGAAATAAGCACCAGACCTACTTTGGGGTTATAAACATTAGCTTTAAGGAATTTCATATAAATTAAATGAAATCTTTGCTGCAAGGTTTACTTTTACTTAAGAAAAGTGATCTAAATAAGCCAATACCTTCCTCCTTGGTGCCTCATATCCTGTAGAGACTAGGATAATCATGGTCTGTTTTGGGTTGTGGGGAATTAAATGTATTGGATTTCACAAATGCCAATATGTGCTCAGCCTATTATCCCGTGATATATAAAAGAAGACAGCAGCTCTTTGCCACGGGAGTGGCTGAAAATACTGAAGGTGAAATCAACAGAAGGAAAACTTATAGGATTTTTATAGGACTTTTCTTTTTTTAATGATGAAGGCATATTATGCATCTACTACTACTATCCTGGCCCAAAACATTAGGATACCAGTTTCAGGGGCTCAACACTAGTCAGTTCTAGGTGAGGAAAACAAGAGCTGATTGTAATATTCCTTGATTCTGGTGTAGATACTCCTACTCTGGCCTATTTCACATTACCAAGCCATACGAATCTGCTCACAAAATTCTTGATCACCTCCAGCAAGCCAGACTCTAAAGATGACTATACACTATAATCCCTATTGCATTAAGTGGACAGAAGCAATGGTTTGAATTAGATTTTTCACAGAAAACCAAAGCAAGGAAAACAGATAAACTTCTGCATGTATGTTAAAATTAGAAAGTTTGACAAAAAGTGACTGCAACTATACGGTGACCCCCAAAATGTTTGCTTGTCATGAAAGAAAGAGCAAAGACTGTTTTCAGTGAAATGCTACTGTGAGGCTCAGGCCGCCTGGGGACTGGAGGGCCCAGTATCCTCTGATGGTCCTTATCAGTGCCTCTACCTGGAGCTAGGAAAAAGAGGGAAACAGGTTTGACATTTAAAGTAGGACCTAGGTCAAGACTGGAGAGCCAGGAGCTGAAGTGACCCAGACACATGAGGTCATAAGAGAAAACACTGAAATAACCAGGATCTTATTCTACAGTCAAAGTCCCCGAGGGAAAATCACCAGACACTTGGAAGCTCAACTAACTAACTACTTTGGGGGAGCAGGGAGAAATCAGAATAAACAATGTATTTTTTTATCACAAGCAAAAACTACCCTCTACATCTTTCAGATCTTCAAACACTATCATTCTCTCTCTCTATCAGGCTGACAATGATGGTATTGTTGTTGTTATTAAAAATTAGCACTTACTAATGACTATTTTTCATAGGCACAATGGCAAATTTTGCCTTAATTCTCCATTAACAACCCTATGAAATACAGACTCTTAAATATTCCGTGTTAAAAAAACAAAAGCTGAAATAGAGACATTTTTCTCAAAGCACAAAGCTATAAATTGGGGCACCTGGGTGGCTCAGTTGGTTGAGTATCCGACGTCAGCTTAGGTGTGGTCTCTCAGTTTATGTTTTTATGGGTTCGAGTCCCGCGTTGAACTCAGAACCTGCTTCAAATTCTGTGTTTCCCTCTTTTCTGCCCCTCCCCTGGCTCATGCTTGTTCTTTCTCTCTCTCTCCCTCTCTCAAAAATAAATAAACAGTAAATAAAAAGACAGCTGCAGCTTAAGTCTGGGTATCACGCCAAAACTTGGGCTTTTCATGATTTTACTTCCTGTTCTCTATAATCCCCCTTGAGATAAATTTAAGAAAAATAAGAAAAATCAAATAATATATGCAACATTCTGTTATTTTTTAAAGTAACGTAAGCAACCTTAGAAGTAATTTTAACTAACATGAAACCCAATGGTTAAGCAGAAGTATAAATAAAATAAATATACTAACTGTCTAAGCTGTCTGGCAAGCTCTGTATTGATAAGCAAAAGAGAGTCTCATTCTGTAAACCAAAAAGTAGTTTCACTCCGTGTACACTAATTACACTGACATTTCGCACCTAAAATGCAATAATAAAATCAGTTTGGATTCATTATTCTAAAAACGCCTAAATCAAGCAAAAACAGCAGCTATTGAAATGGCGAGTCAGAGCCCCTGACAGAGAGACTTGTCTTCGTTTGACACGTTCCTTTACAAGGGCAAAACTCCATGTCAATCATACAAAGCTAAGTTAAAAGCAAAATTTAAATATAGCTTTCTGGGCTCTAATTCTTTGAATCTAGCTTCCTCTAACCAAGTTCATAGACAATATTACACTTCCAATTCCCATTTTGTCCTTATCTTGGAAGAAAAAAACCATTGCCTTCTCTGTTTCAATGGACCAGTCAGCATTCATGCTATAGCAAAATCGTGCCTGACTGTGATTACCCCTTGACTAGCCACTGTTCTTCTCTGCCAGCAGCAAGCTCTTCAAGTCAGAACACATCAAATTCATCCTTCTCTTCCCAATGTCTAGCAGAATGCTAGAGTGTAATAGGCGTTGGGACAACTAATGACTATTTTAGGTACAGTTTTAAAAGGTGCAACAGTATGGCTCACTTACGTATAAAAATCTTCTCTCCCGCTGGCCCCACACAAGAAGCTCCTCCAAATGAGTGAGTTTGGATAGAATTTTGAAGCTTTAAATAAAAACTTTAGAAGGACCATACTTTTTCATGCTATCTCGCCCTCCCATTTTACCATTGCCATCCCTCTTCTCAGCTAAACACCTGCCTGCACAAGATTCTACTTCTTGCTGGATAACTCTAACCTTTTGCACCTTGAGGGATAGAGAACAAATGTTAAATGTTACTCTTCTGATCTCCAGGATAATTTAGGTCTCTCTGGTGTAATATATATTGTAAACCATATATTGATATTGTTTACTTTCCCTGACCTAAATTGCTAATTAAAGGCCCAATTTTGTTAACTTCTATGAAGTGCAATGTTCTTGTTAGGATATACTTCACAGCAAAGTAAAAATTGGACCCAAAACTTTATTTGTTTAAATCCAAAGTAGCTCACACATTGAAAAGAAACTGAAACAACACCAACTGGAAAACTGAATTTCTGGGCACAAACATGCAACTGGTCCTTTCCCCATCGCTCCAATCCCCTTACTTTACTGAGATCCTGTATCTCAGTAAAGACGCCACAGATGATTTTTAGAAAGAGGTAATGTAGAAAAGTAAAATAATAATGCTATTTCTCAAGTTTCCAGTTCTATAATAACCACAGTTTCAAGAAATAAGGCAGAAATCAAGCTGGTTTCAGAATTATACGTTTAGCTGGTGCTTGCCTTTAATATGGCCAATTATTATTTAATAAGCTCCCAAAGTTATATATAACCCAAAGAACGGTATACATCATCAATGGATTTCAATATTCAGTACCAAATAACATTTAAAATTCATTAAGAGATGTAAAATACTCACGCCTGAACAACATTTTTTAAGTTTCCTATGGATTGCTCAATTATCTTTACTAAATCATTCAAGTTGCTCTAGAATGAATTTTCACTGATGGAATATTAATATTTCTGAGGGAAAAAAGTAAAATCCTCTAAACCTAACGACTGTTTTATTGCTAAGCAAATGATATCCAGCTCCTCTGGATACAGAAACAAGGCGTACATAGGAAAAGTAGGCTGCAAAATCAAAAGGACATTAATTATGTACAGAAATATTAATAAACATGTTTCTGACACTCAATGAACTATGCCACAGCAACTTCAATATCTACATCTGCATACCTGAATTTGACAGCAGTGATAGAATAACATTTATTCATCAGTAATACAAGACTGACTTCTTTTCAAAGTAAATCATGCAGTGGACTTGCATGTAATTTCAATTGCTTTGACATTTTCTTAAGAAAATGGTAACAGATATTTAACGAAATAAATATTCACGTATATATCTCACTCTTTCTAAGTGTAACGTACCATGGTAAGAAATGCCTGCAGGAAAAGGTGAATACATGTTTCACCTTGAAAACCTGAGCGTAACCCTCAGCCTTACTAGGCAGGACAGCAGTGGATTCCCCAATGTGTAGACTCACAAAGAACTAACTTGTACCTGGTTTATCCCAGGATAAAGCAAAGCAGAAAGCAGGAATAATGACCTGAAGAAAATAAGCCCTTAGTTAGTGTTTGAGCAGAAGATAATTAATAGCATTTCTCTTTGAAAAATAAGTTAGTCTGCATTTTCTAAAAATCCAGTTTGGTCGGGAGCAGTAGAAATTTACTTTGTGTTAAAAAATTGGCCTGCAGTGATCCGAATTATTTTTATTTCACTGTTAAGTATCTTAATTTTTGAAATGAAAGTTTGAGGTTTCGTATTAATTGTGACCACAATATAAAATGATGCCATACTAAATTGAATGGTAACATAAAGAAACACACCCGCCACAACACGTTTTTAGTGTAAATTTCATCTTTGGGCATCCAAGACCAAGTATTAAACCAAGAGTCCAAAGATGTGGAGGTTCTAATTCCAGCTCTAGGACTACCATGGTATAAAACCTCTGGGCCTCAGTTTCCTCACTGGAAAGGTGGGGGACATTAGGGAGGGGATGTAAATTTCAAGGAACCTGAGAAATCATTCATCCCTTTTACTCTTCATTTTACAGATTCTGTAATGTTCAAAGACTGCCCTTATTTTTAGTTTTCCCTTGAATTGTTAAACTACATGATCCCTATTTTACATTTCTTTTATTCTAGATCAAAAAGGTGATATCTCATTAGCAAAAGAATGCACGGCTATAGAGGAAACCTATATTTAAAAGTTAAACATCACAGAGAGACAAACCAAGAAACAGACTCTAACCTTTAGGGAACACGTTGACGGTAACCACAGGGAGGTGGGGAAGGGATGGGTGAAAGAGGTGATGCAGATTGAGAAGTGCAGTTGTTGTGATGCGCACCAGGCATGTTATGGAAGTGTTGAATCACTACATTGTACACCTGAAACTAACATTGCTCTGTATGTTAGCTAAGTGGAATTTAAATAAAAACGTTAAAAAAATGTTAAACATCAGAGGTTGGAAGATGGTGGTGGAGGAGGAGGACCCAGACTCGGCCAGTCCCACAACGACAAGATAACTATCAAATGATCCTAAACACCCCAGAAATTGACCTGAACTCTGCAAGAACAAACCCCACAACTAAAGGTAGAGAAGAGGCCACATGGAAGAAGACAAGAAGTGTGGAGACACGGTTTGGGAGAGAAATGGATTATGGCCACTGCTGTGGGGAGGGTGCCACAGCCCTGGAGACAGAGAGACAGAGTCACACACAGAGGAACACACAGCAAAAGTGACTCCCCATAGCAACTGGCTTGGAAAATAGGAGGGGCTGAATTTCATGCCTTCTGGCCACCAGCAGGGTTCAAGGTCAGCGGGCTAACTTGGGATAGAGCCCAGAGGGCACTGCACTGTTCTCTGAGAAAAAGCAGGCGAAGAGCCCACAGACATACAGCATGGAAACAGCCATCTGCAGACGGCCTGGGCACACAGTGGGGATGTTATTTGCTCATCTTAAAGCTTATCTCAGAAAGAGAGCTCACAGAGAGACCCACCGGGGGAAAAGGAACTGGCCTGCATCATCTCCATCCCCTGTCCCTCAGCAGGAGCACAGGGCCACCTGCAGGAACCAGCAGAGCAGGGACACTCAGCGCTGGCTCCAAGCTCTGCTGAAACTGCCTCTTTCAGTCACACTTACCTCAGACCCAGCACAGCAGGTTCTCCTCCCAAAAGACCAGCCCAAACCTGTGCCGACACTGTGCCTCCCAACACGGGAGTTGTGCAGAGCCTTGGTTCCTGCACTGGTAGTCACAGGTCTCATTTCACAAATATACCTAGTTAAAATGCACCATATTGAGGCCAAGGACCAAACAATGCCCACACAGGCAAAGAGATCCTTCACAGAAGAGTAGCCTGAAGGATAAAGCAGCCAGGACGAAGCAGCAGAGCACACACAGCACACCCTGGGGACCAGGGCACTACAGGGCTCTTCTCTGCATTTCTTCCAAATAACGGGAGATGCAGCTGACTTTCCTAACACAGAGAAACCAGCACAGAGACTCAAACAAAATGAGAACAAGAAATTTATCCCAAAAGAAAGAAACGGGCAAGGCCATGGCCAGAGATCCAAGTGAAACAGACACAAGTAACACGCCTGATGGAGTATTTGAAGCAATGATCATAAGAACACTCACTGGACTTGAGAAAAGAATGGGAGACATCAGTGAGAACCTTAACATAGAGATAACTAATCACACAGCCAAGATAAACAGTTCAATAAACAAAATGGAAAACACACTTGATGGAATGAAGAGCAGGCTGGAATGGAGAGAATGGGAAGAATGGAGAGAGAAACGAATCAATAACCTGGGAGATAAAGTAATGAAAAGTAATTAAACTGAACAGAAGAGAAAAAAGAACTATGCAAAATGAGAACAAACTTAGGGAACTCAGTGACTCTATCAAATGTAATAACATTCATATTATAAAAGTCCCAAAAGAAAAAGAGAGAGAAAGTGAGCAGAAAGTTTATTTGAAGAACTAATAGCTGAAAAACTTCTTAACCTGGGGGTTTCCAGAGCTAGGAATCACAGAGAACCCCTACCAAAATAAAATCAACAAAAGCAGGAATGCCTGAGTGGCCCAGTCAGTAAAACATCTGACCTTGGCTCAGGTCATGATCTCACAGTTTGTGAGTTCTGTGTTGGGTGAACTTGCACCCCACTTTGGGTAATCTCAAGCCCTGCTTTGAATGAGTTCAAGCCTTGCTTCAGGTGAGTTCAAGCCCAGCTTCAGACTCAACATCCTTTCTCCCCTCCTCTCTCTCTCTCCCTCTCTCTCTAATAAGTAAATAAATAAATATCAAAAGCAGATCCACTTCAAGACATACTGTAGTTAAATTGACAAAATATAGCGATAAAGAAAAAATTTTTAAAGCAAGACAAAAAAAGACAGTAACAAGCAAGGGAAAACCCATAAGGCGAGCAGGGGATGTTTCAGCAGAAACTTTCCAAACCAGAAGAGTCACATGATCTATTCAGATGGCAGAATGGGAAAAATCTGTAGCTAAGAATATTCTATTCAGCAAGATTGTCATTCAGAATAGAAGAAGAGGCAAAGACTTTCTCAGACAGACAAAAACTAAAGGAGTTTATGACCACTAAACCAGCCCTGCAAAAAATAGTAAAGGGAACTCTGAGTGGAAAGCAGAGAGGAAAAGTGACAGTATGATTGTGGGAAACACAAACGCAGCAAATATGAATATTTCTCTAAAAGTCATTCAAGGAACTCACAAAATAAAAGAATGTAAAATATAACAACGTACACCTAAAATGTGGGGAGGAGATGAGTAAAAAACGGGTTAAATTTAATATAGGCTGCTATATGCAGAAGAGGTTATATAAAAACCTAATGATAACCATAGAGAAAAATAAAAATACACACAAAAAATAAAGAGAAAGAAACCTTTTTTCCTAGATAGGTCTCCTGAAGCAAAGGAAACAAAAGCAAAAATGAACAATTGGGACCACATCAAAATAAAAAGCTTCTGTACAGCAAAGAAAACAATCCACAAAATTAAAAGGCCACCTATGGAATGGGAGAAGATATTTGCAAATGGCATATCTGGTAAAGGATTATTATCTAAAATAAAGAACTTATACAGCTCAACACCCAAAAAACAAATCATCCAATTTAAAAATGAGCAGAAGACATGAACAGACACTTCTCCAAAAAAAGACATCCAGATGGCCAACAGACACATGAAAAGATGCTCAACATCACTCATCATCAGGGAAACACAAATCAAAACCAGAATGACTAAAATCAACAACACAAGAGCCAAGTGTTGGCAAGGATGTGGAGAAAAGGAACCCCCGCGCACTGCTGGTGGGAATGCAAACTGGTGCAGCCACTCTGGAAAACAGTGTGGAGGGTCCTCCAAAAGTTGAAAATAGAACTACCCTACAATCCAATAATTGCACTACTGGGTATTTACCCAAAGGATACAAAAAGACTAATTCAAAGAGGGAGATGCATCTCTATGCTTATAGCAGCATTATTTGCAATAGCCAAATAATGGAAACAGCCCAAGTGTCCACTGATAAATGAATGGACAAAGAAGAAGTGCATGCATACATATATATGTATATATATATGCAAATACACACACCCACACCATGGAATATTATTTAGCTACAAAAAGAATGAAATCTTGTCATTTGCAAGGACATGAGTAGAGCTAGAGTGTATAATGCTAAGTGCAATAAGTCAGTCAGAGAAGGACAAATACCATACAATTTCACTCCTATGTGGAATTTTAAAAAATGAGATAAAGGAGCAAAGCGGTAAAAAGAGGAGACAAATCAAGAAACAGATTTAATTAAGAGAACAAACTAATCATTATCGGAGCAGAGGGCAATCGGAGAATGGGTTAAATAAGTGACAGGGATTAAAGACTGCTCTTGTTGCAATGAGCACTGGGTAACGTACAGGACTGCCGAATCACTGTATCGCACACCTGAAACTAATAAACACAGTAATTAAAATAAATAAATGTTAAACATCACTGTTATAGACAAAAGTATGTAAGACACATTTTGTACTGACAAGAAATGAAAATTTTAACAAAGAAGGAAGCAAGAAAAATAAACAGCATTTCTGTCTATCCCTATGATGTCTCTCGTGTTTAACTAGGCTGTCCCATAAAAAGGCACTGGCAATATCTTTGCATCAATTTATATTTCTCTCTCAAACATTCCAGAAGTTGCTTTCAGCTCCATTTCCTAGGACCATCATGAACACTGTGGAACTTAAATGAAAAGCAGAGGAATCCCACTAAGATCTGCATTGTGTGAAGACTGTGTTTTACATTAATTGTTCAGAATTAGTTTCACGTCTTATGGAACACTGCCCAGCCTTCTAGAAACTGGAAGTCTTCTGCAGATGACAAAGGTAAATAAGCAGTTTGGCCCTGTTCCAAGTGACAAAAGAAAATCTAATCGCCATTATAATTCAGTTTTGGGGCTTATTTTAAATCTCCACAAGAATATCAATGGAAGCATTATAATTTATTACATATAACAGAATTATTGGCATTTGAAATTAAATTATGAAAACTAACTTAAACTCCCAAATCCCTCATCATTATATTTTAATGATTTTTGGTTATAACTTGAATAGTTACCAAAAACCCCAAATCATTTCTATAGGAAATCACTAATTTGGTTGCATATCTGTAAAACTAGGAAGTAAGCAATGATAGGATTACTTTACTATTGTTTCAAAATAAGTTATCTGCATTATATTATTTCTAGTTCTCCAGAGAAACAACCAATAGATGATATATATATAGGGAGAGATTTATTTTAAGGAATTGGCTTATGCCATTGTGGAGGCTGATGATTCTTTTTTTTTTTTAAGTAGTTTATTGTCAAATTGGTTTCCATAGAACACCCAGTGCTCTTCCCCACAAGTGCCCTCCTCCATCACCACCACCTCTTTTCCCCCTCCCCCTTCAAACCTCAGTTCGTTTTCAGTATTCAATAGTCTCTCAAGTTTTGCATCCCTCTCTCTCCCCATCTCTCTTTCCCTCTTCCCCTCCCCCTGGTCTGGAGGCTGATGATTCTAAATTCTTCAGGGCAGGCCTACAGGCTAGATATCCAGAAAAGAGCTGATCCCACAGGCATGCGTCCTAAGGTATTCTGGAGGCAGAATTCCCTCTTCCTCAGGAAACTTCAGTATTTCTCGTAAGGCCTTCAGCTCATTGGGTGAGGTCCACTACTATTGTGGAGGTAACCTGCTTTATTCAAAGTCTACTGATATAAATGTTAATTGCATCTAAAAAATACTTTTACAGCAGACTGGTTTTGAACCAGACATCTGGACACCAGAGGCTCATCAAGTTGACACATAAAATTATCCATCACACACATTTTCTTATTAAATTGTTTATGGATACGAACAATATATCTACTGTGTATAGTAATCACCCCAGTGTGAGCCTTCTCATTTTTCATTATTTCACATTTTTAAAATCAGATTATATTTCACAGTATAACAAGTTGAGAACATAAGGATTTTTGTAAGTTGAGAGCCTATTATATAAACTGGTATTCTTTTCATTGGCTGCACTCTCCAGGAAGTCTGGATTTCATGATCAAAATCTCCCACCCATCTCCAGCCAGTCCATGCACACTGTCTGTCCTTCACTAGCAATTTCTGTTCTTGTGCCTCCAGACCCCCAGATTTCCCGAACCTTTTTTCATTAAATTTTTATATTTTTATTTGATTCTTTTAGAAGTTCTTTTTTTCTTGGAACTAATTTTTCTCTATTCAAACTAGTGTACTCTAAAGCTTTATCCACAACCAGTTTGCAATTTCAAATAAATACCTTCCTATGAAAGTCATTCAGGCTTTAGATGCACAGGTAAGCACCCACTTGCCCCATCTATGTGTCCTCATTACCACCCTATCTTTGATGAGTATGTAATTGCCAGATCATAAAAACATAAATGGTAAAGGTAAAAATGTGTAAATGAATGAGCCAGCTTTTCTTTACTTCCCGTGGTGCTGAGATAAGGAGCAGATGGAAATACAAGGGGTAATGACTCAACATAACTCACCCGCCACAAGACACTGTTACATGGAATATTAGATCATAATTCACGAAGATATTTTCAACAAGTCAGTCTCTTCTAGGAAAAAATAAAACAACCCATTTTAACAACTTGACTGAAAAAGTTGTGAAAGTTAATGAACTCCTTAAAAAGATCCCCTATTACAAACCAAGTCTCCAGATTGTGAGAGAGCTATGACATTGTTGTGAGCGCGTGGCAGTGTGAAAGCACCAGCATTGGCCTCACATGGTGTGAGCACCACTTACAGATTTATCATCTGCTCCTTGTGTGGCCCACGATGCCACTGTCCCTTAGGAATGTGAAACTCCCCATTTATTAGAATGAGATATTATATTTTGCCTGAATCAATGTGTAACTCTTAAATGTCCATTATTTCAGCTTTCTATTTTAAAATATAAATTTTTCTTAAAAAGTTACATTTAAGTAGGATGCCTGGGTGGCTCAGTTGGTTAAGCATCCAACTCTTGATTTCAGCTCAGATCATGATCTCACAGCTTATGGGTTCGAGCCCCATGTCAGACTCTGAGCTGATGGTGCAGAGCCTGCTTGGGATTCTCTCTCTAGCCCTCTCTCTCCACCTGCTCGCTCTCTCTCACACACAAAATAAATAAATTAACTTTAAAAAATCACATTTAAATGCATATTTTTATTTTTTTAACTTGCTTCGTTGAGGTATGGTTTGCATACAAAATGCTATAGATATTTAATGTATAAAACTGATGTGTTTGGGGACTGGTTTATATCTACGAAACCATCATCATTATCAAGGCCATAAGCATATCCATCACCTTCCAAAGTTCCATTCTGCCACCTGGGCTTGTTCCTTTTGCGATAAGAGCACTTAACATATATTTTCTCAGTAAATTTTAATCATAGATCCTTGATTGCATGGTAGATCTCCTAAACTTATTTATTTTACGTATCTGATGGTTTGTATGCTTTGGCCAACATCTCTGCATTTCTCCTTCCCACCAGCCCTTGGTACCATTATTTCGCTCTGTGTCTATGTGTTTGATCATTTTAGATTCCATATATAAATGAAATCACACAGTACTTGCCTTTCTGTGTTCATGAGAAAAACTGGGGGCAAGGAAAAAATGACCCACCATCAAGATGTAAAGTACATAACAAAACCAAAACTAGAGATGGCTGTAGAGATGTTGGAACTATCAGACAGGGATTTTAAAAGAACTATGACTAGTATGTCAACAGATCCAGAGGAAAAAGTAGATAAAGTCTTGAACAAATAGAGAATTTTAACAGAGAAATAAATCAATATATGTATGTAACCTATAGCTGTCAAGTATCATTTTTCCAAAAAAAATACTTAATAATATGGAGAAGTAGCAATAAAAAGAAATCTTATGTATAGTAGGATTTCTACATAAAGGAGTATGTGAATAGAGGAAAATGGTAAGAGATAAACACTTCAAACCATTAGGCGTTACATAGGGATGGTGATGTTACAAATGATAACAACGAACGTAATCTTGTCTTACTTAAAACATCTATCACCATCTGGAATCAGAAACATCGCAACCAAATTATTAATTTATTTCACTTCCAAAGATTTAATCCTGTGTACTCAAGCTTCTTTGGGATGGGGCTGATATAAAAAGTAGAAATTCTTATAAATGGTAATTATTAAACATTACTTGGCTATATGCCCAATATAAGGCACGTGCACGAAGATAATAAAACAGATCATGACTAGGTTTAAACCATTCCCATGTAATGACATACGGCTTTGAAGAAAATGTTACTTTAGGAAAGAAAAGAAAGTCAAGCTGGAACATCATAACATAAAGCTTTTTTTTTTTTTTTGGAGCATTTAGTGTTATATTAATGTTATTCTCATGCAACATGAAAAACAAGGTCTCACAATGAAATATTGCTTTCCTAGGACTCTAAAATGAGGTTGTTAATCATATCTACTTTTCATGAATATATATTATAGCATAATTTGTAAAACAGTGAAATTTTTCATAAGAATCCTTATGAAAATATGAATATCTCGCTATTCCATCTCTTAAAATATGAATGCTTAAGCTTCCTTTCTGAGGACGTTTAAAGACCTAACTGAAGCAACTTGGTGAAACATACCAGACAGTCAATGCTTGACATCTTTTACATTTCTTTTTTACATTTTTTTTTACACTGAGATGTGAAACAATGAGTTAAAATTTTTTTCCAATCAGTTATCTGAAGCATATTTGGTGATTAATTCACCTTTTTCAAAACTCATTCAAAATTCCACCTTGACCAAATATGCATACCACATCTCTTATGTTGCCTAAGGGTAGGCACTTAATAAATGCATCTTCTTGTCCCCCTTTTAAACTGAGCTTAAACTTGCTTTGGTATCAATTCCATTGTCCCTATTTTGCCTGCAGCCATACTAACAAAACTTATTTAACAAAATAAAATGCCTTCAATTCCTTCAGCCCGTCTTCACCAGGCACAATTTTGCATTATAATGCCATCAGGGCATCCCTCCTTTTCATAAGCCCTAATTGCCAGTGTTGATCAAACAGGGTGGCTGCCTGGACAGACCAATTTCTATCAGACACGTTTTCTCACTGGCTGATGATCAGGAAACAGCATCCTCCCTTGGTCCCAACATTCCCCTTCTAGAAATGTGATCTAATTTTATGTTAGCATTCTTTCACATTCGGTTCACACTATGTTGAACTAATAAGTTTTGTCATGAGCAAAAGCCATGATTCCTTTTTTATGTAGACTGTGTTTAAGCCCAATTTTCTCCATTTTGAAAATACAAGGTATTTTGATCATCTGATAATAATTTTTAATGCCAAAAATCTAATAGTGAGAAAGGAAAGATCACATCACTTATAATTTTACTTCCTCTTTCAAATTCAAGACAATGTCTAAAATATTATTTAATATTTTTATTTGAGTATAGTTGTACAACAGTGCATTAGTATCAGGTATAAAACCTAGTGACTCATCATCTCTTTATGTTATCCTATAGTCACCACAAGGGTCGCTGCCATCTGTCACCACACAATGTTATTATATCATTGAGTGAATTCCCTACACCTTTCATTCGCATGATTTATTCAGTCCATAATTAGAAGGCTTTATCTCTCACACTCCTTCACCCATTTTGCCCATTCTCTCATCTCCTTTTCCTCTAGTAAACATCAGGTTTTTTTCTCTGTATTCACTCTAAATCTGCTCTTTGTTTTTATTCATTTTTTTTAGATTCCATATATGAGTAAAATCATATGATAATTTGTCTTTCTCAAGTTGACTTATTTCTCTTAGCATATTACCCTTTGGCTCCATCCATGCTGTTGCATATGGCAAGACCTCATCTTTCTTATGTCTATGGGATATCCTAGTGTGTGTGTGACTGTGTCTGTGTGTGTGTCTGTGTGTGTATCATATCTTCTTTAGACAGTCATCTATCGGTGGGCACTTAACTTACTTCCATGTCTTAGATGTTGTAAATAATGCTGCAATAAACAGAGTGGTGCATTTATCATTTCAAAATTTGCTTCCTTTAAATACATGTTGTTCTAGACTTACAGAGCAAATTTTAAGACTAAAAATCATTTTAAAGAAAGTTATAGTCTTGTTCAATAAAGTGCATTTTCAATGTTTTCAATATTCATCTCAATTTAAACATTTTTTCATATGCTACAAGAGAGAAGTTTCAGAAAATGATATACAGTACAATTTCATTTTGACATATGAGTGCCTTTCAATAAGCATACACATATATATGAAAACCAAGTATATGCATATTTGATATATATAAAAATGTATAGAGCAAAATACTACGTGTACCTTGGGGCTAGGGAGTGGGAATTTAAAAAACGATGGGACTTGACGTTCGTTTTCCTCATTTTTTTCTTATTATAGTGGGAATGTTTTGCTTTTATAATAGTATTTAAACTCTTACTTGGATAACAGCTGTAATAAGCAAATATCAGTCAATTTAATAAGCAGGAAAAATTCAGAGTATCATGTTTCATGATCTAAGTTATTAACAAAAGTCACCCAGAAATGATGTATTCTATTTTTAAATTTATATTGACATTAATGCGCTTTTATTTTAAATATGCTTTAATATATTTTATTCAAAGTCATTTTTTTCTATGACTTAATTTAAATCTTTTGCCTTTCACAAGCACTCTGGTTTCAGAGTGTTTTCCACTTCATCATATGGAAGTAAATTTGACTTATTCTTTGTTAACTACTTTGCTTCTATATTATCCATAAACTCAAAGAGCTTATTGGCACATAGCTCTTTCATGCTTTCAGAATTTTATGCAATTTTGTGATATCTCTCAGTATCCTGTTAATAGGATGAGCAAGAGACAATCAAAATAAAATATTGGGAAACCAGCCTACACTGCAGTAGAACAGAGAAACTCATTACTAAAGCCCACAGAAACAAGAAAGCAAGATTAATGGTCTTACACATTAAATAAAGAGGGTAAAACACAAAGGATAACAATTTTTCATTTTCTTTTCTGTCTTAAATACATCTGTTTTGCTTAGAATTACTTTTATGAGTCTCTATTCAAATTGATAAAATAATTACTCACCTTTAAAGGGTAACAAGTTTATTTCAAAGAAAAGAATGGAACATAGTGAAGGAGTGTGGACTTGGGAATCAGAAGATTTAGACTTAAATATGCTACTTATTTATTCTCCAATCGCAGGCAAAGAAATCTGCTTCTCTGATACTCATTTTCTGTTCTATAAATAGGAGTAATAGGACATATGCCTAATAGAGTTGCTTTGAACTGTTAAATGAAGGAAACTATGCAAAACCCATATCATATAATAAACACAAAAATATTAGCATTCTTCCTATTCTACAAAGAGAAAGCTAAATAAAATAATATATCGGCACTTTCAAACTGCTTGAAACGTTGATATTATCCAAGTTAATTAAAAGAAGGTATTTGAGAAGATAAGAGTATCTGGAAAATTACTCTCTTTTAAAAATGACTTACAGGTGAAAGAAGTTTCCAACTAAAATGGCATCCTACAGAGAGAAAGGCAAACCGTAAGAGACGTTTAAATACAGAAAACAAACTGAGGGTTGATGGGGCGTGGGGGAGAGGGGAAAATGGGTGATGGGCATTGAGGAGGGCCCTTGTTGGGATGAGCACTGGGTGTTGTATGTAAGCGATGAATCACAGGAATCTACTCCTGAAGCCAAGAGCACACTGTGTACACTGTATGTTAGCCAACAATAAATTATATTCAAGATAGATATATAAATAAAGAAAATGGCATCTTTAATGCATATATTTATGGAGTTCCCCTACCAATGTCCCACCAAAATGACAGTGATGGAAATGAAAAAGTGCAGGGAACAAAGAATGAGAAAAGACAACAGCAGTTAGGAATGGCTAACAGGGGCGCCTGGGTGGCTCAGTAGGTTTAACAACCGACTTTGGCTCCGGTCATGATCCCACCATCCGTGGATTCGAACCCCGCGTTGGGCTCTGTGCTGACAGCTCAGAGCCTGGAACCTGCATCCAATTCTGTGTCTCCCTCTCTCTCTCTGCCCCTCCCCCCACTTGTCATCTGCCCCTCTCTCTCTCAAAAATGTTTTTAATAAAAGAATAGTTAACCAAATGTTAGGAAAGGGAAACAGAAAGGAGGAGCAGTAACTGACTTAGAACAGGGCTAGTTTACTTTTACTTTGTGAAATTTAAACAGTTGAGTTCATATCTGGATTAATGTGCTGGAGCCCAGAGCTAGAACACAGGGAGTTAAGGGTCCAGAGGTAGAAGAGGACAGGGGAACATAAATGGCCTTACTCTATCACCTGGCATAAGAGACATCTCTATTTCGATACATTCTGTCATTTAATCATCAAATATTAACTGAGTACAGTCTATGTGCCAAGAGCCATTCTAATTTCTAAGGACATAGTCTCAAAGAAAACAATGTGTCCATCTTTAGGGATTGGCATTCTGATGTTGAGAGAGAGAAAATAAACACATTAAAAAATAGGTCAGCGCTATTAAGTAAAAAAGGATTATAAATGTTGATCAGAATGGTAGTACAGTCTATTTGATATAGAATAGAGAGAAAACACTTGCCTGGTACACTGTCAAGTGAGCAAATAACTAAAGTTTAATAATAATAATAATTGAAATGAGGACATGATCCAAAAAGATATCTAAGGAGAATGTTTCCTGAATGAGAAAACATTAAGACATGAGTGAAACCCAAAAAAAGAGTTCATCACAACACAAAACCAGTAAGTAACTGCTCTCACAGAGACAGAGACAGACAGTGAACACTAACACCATGTTTTGGACCGCGGTAATTTTTACAGAGAAAATGAACGCAGCGTACGGCAATGGAAAGCGACTCAGTGTGTCTCTTTGAGATGATGGTGCTAGGGAGGCCCAGTCTCAAGAGCTGAGATTAGACCGTGCTGGGGGTGGCTGGGAATAACAGAGAATGGGAATGGCTGCCCATAGCAGAGCTGCCTCTGAGAGGTGGGAAGAGTAACCGCACAGAAGCCTGACAGCAGACGGAGGTAACCAAACGGAGAGGGTGAAATGGACAGCAAACTCATTTCCACGCCACTGCATTTTACACGGTTCAGTAGGAGGGAGGCAGGAGTCATTTAAAAAAAAAAAATCAAAGCAAGCACGAGCCATATACAAAAAGGAGTGATGAAGCAACTATCGAATCTAAAATGCTAAGGAAAGCTGAATCTTCAAAACACACTGGGTGACGAAGATACAGCAAAAGTGACTAAGAAGAGTATTCAGTGAGAGTTAGGAAAAGCATGGTGTTTTTCCTTCTCTTGCCTAAGTTTCATCTTTGACTTTCTCCTCCTTTCTTGCTTCAGTGTTCACTTCCTTGCTCAGGACTCAGATTTTTGTCTCCAAAGACCCACGCATATAATATTACTGAACATCTCTCCTTGCAATAAAATGCTGATCCACCAAATTTCACCAGCTACAACCTGAACTCATCACACCCAACCCTCTCTTCCCATGCTTGGAATAATAACAACCATCCAGGGAACTGAGGTAGACAGAACCCCAAAGCCATGTTCGTCTCTCTCATCCTCCCTCGTAGATTATAGCTTAACATGTCCACCAATTCTACATCTCAAAAATCTTCCTTGGTCCGATTTCTCTTCATTTCCTCTAAAACACCCTGAGTTCCACCCTTTAATATCAATCACCTGAGTCATTGAAGCAGCTTCCTACTTGGCTCCCTACGACTACACTGTTCACCAGTCACACATCCTCCACCCCCCTGGGAGTTTGCTTTTTAAACACAAATATGATTATTTTACTACCATATGGAAAACCATGTTCCTCCAGATTCCTCAGACTGCATTTCTGCCCCTTCATCCGCAGGCACTAGGCTGCCCTGCCCTCAGTTCCCATCGGAGTCATGGTGGAGTCCCCACTTCTGCTTCTTACACAAGCCATCAAACCACGGCACCCCTTAACCTCCATGCACCCAGTTCCCTCTGCCTGCAGATAGGTGGCTCTTTTTTCTCCTTTATTTGTTCAGTTAGTCAGTTAATCAACAAGACATGCAACCTACAATCCTGGGGGCAACAGGAAAAAAAGGTAAAACAATAGATAAAACAACATTTTTTAATGTGATAAACACAAACAAAAAAGGAGGGCTTTCAGTGGGAATCTCTGCAAGCCAAGACCTCAACAATGAAAAGAAGTAGCCAAGACAGAACGGGGGGGGGGGGGGGGGGTATAGAGTGAGTGAGCATCAAGCAGAGGAAATAGCCCAGAGATGAAAAAAGAGCCTAGAGGCAGAGTGAGGAGTTTGCATATCAGTTTATGTGAGATTAAAAATCATTGGAGAAAATCAGGCAGGGGAATAAACCTTCATATTAAAATAAAAATTGGGGGAAATGGCAGAAATAACGTATTCCCAATTTTTACTTTAAACAGATTAAATTCCTCTTTCTATGAATGCTGACACGGATGCCATCAAATATGATCCCAAAACTGCTGCCCTGCCTTCCTCATAGGGCAGCAGCTCCAGTCTGTGACCTTCAACTCCTAACACTGTGCCTCGGTACATGTGACTTAATCAGAATGGCCATTCCATTTGTAGCCAAGTGGACAGACCTCAAGGGTGTCATGCTAAGCGAAATAAGTCAGGCGGAGAAGGACGGATACCATGTGTTTGCACTCATAGGTCTAACAGGAGAACAGGAGAAACCTAATAAAGGACCAGAGGGAGGGGAAGAGGGAAAGAGGGTTGGGGAGAGAGAGGGATGTAAAACCTGAGAGACTATTGAATACTGAAAAGGAACTGATGGTTGAAGGGGAAGGGGGAAAAGAGGTGGTGGTGATGGAGGAGGGCACTTGTGGGGAAGAGCACTGGGTGTTGTATGGAAACCAATTTGACAATAAACTATTTTTTAAAAAATTAAAAAAAATAAAAGAAAAAGAAAAAAATCAACCAATTACCAAAAAACAAAACAAAAAAAAAAACCACTGTGCCTCAGTATATGTGACTTAATCAAGAATGGCCATTCCATTTGTAGCAAAGTGGATAGACCTCGAGGGTGTCATGCTAAGCGAAATAAGTCAGGCGGAGAAGGACAGATACCGTATGTTTGCACTCATAGGTCTAACAGGAGAACAGGAGAAACCTAATGGAGGACCATGGGAGGGGAAGAGGGAAAGAAAGTTGGGGAGAGAGAGGGATGCAAAACCTGAGAGACTATTGAATACTGAAAATGAACTGAGCATTGAAGGGGAAGGGGGAGGGGGGAAAGAGGTGTTGGTGATGGAGGAGGGCACTTGTGGGGAAGAGCACTAGGTGTTCTATGGAAACCAATTTGACAATAAACTATTAAAAAAAAAAGAATAGCCATTGACTTGCATGGACTAATTTGTAAAGATTAATTTGTACATGGTTAGAAAAGTGAGTATACACTGCAAGTATAAAAATCAAGCCGAATGCATTAAATATATGAATTGAGGGCATGAAGGGGAGAAAAGTGTATTTAAATCAACTAAAAAATATTTTATCATCCCTTCTAAAGAAATCTGAACAAGAAATAATGAGCCAGTAGACAGAGAACATTCCAGAAATTCACATGGTTGCCAGGCCACACCAATCTGATGACATTTTTTTCTTTATGGTAGAGAATTCACTCATTGAAAAAAAAAAATTAGAAGCATAAACTATAGCTGACTTCAATAAAATATTTGACACATAATAACACACAGAAAGATGTTAAATAGTTTGTTTGGACAGATATATGATTAAAATAACTCAAAGCTAGATCTATGTATAAAATTATAAAGCATAATTACAAATGGCCATACTTCAAGTAGTTATAACAAGCTTGTTCCACAAAGGGCCATTAGAGGACATAAAAAAGTATATTAATTGTTTATTCATATATATATATATATATATGGGATAAAAATAAGCAAAGGAGTAGTAAGTATGTGAGAGAGAAAGGGAAGGGAGAAAATTGGTTGTTAAGGACATTTAGAACCAGAAAACCCAACTTCACATCAAGACCATGCCAAGTATTTACCAAGTATTCCTAGAACATATATGCATATATAGTGTAATTTTAGTTCAAGTGTTTATTTTATTCCTTTTCAGAATGTGATGCTGTTTTAAGAATTTTTGCTTCACACTCCACTTCCCAACAGTATTATTGTGAGGGTTTTTTGGGTTTTGGTTTTGGGGTTGTTGTTGTTGTTGTTTTTTACTTAGATTTAGCTATAAAAGATTGCAAGATTCATTCCTTACCAGTGTTTCCTTGTTTCTCTATTTTGGAAAGGAGTACAGGGGATGCAATTTTTAAACAGAGTAGTCAGAGAAGACATGACAAGCAAATGCCAAGTTTTACGAGCTCTCCTGGGGGAAAGTATTCCAGGCGGAAGGAGCAAATGTCAAAGCCTTGAAGCAGCAGATGCTAGAGGAAAAGCAGGGAATATGGGAGAGAAGCTGTGGGTGACGTCAGAGTGGAGCCTTGTAAACCGCAGCCGGGCTCCTTACCCTGAATGAAACAGAAGTCACTGAAGGGATGTGGGCATTTGTGCACTGGCCGCTAGGCAGCTCCCCCACCTCCATCCCCACTCTGGTTGGTATATAGACAGTAGGGGTCAAGAACAGAAACAGGAAGAACAGTTAGCATAGTGTAAAAATCTAGATTAAAATATAACGATGACTTGGACCAGTCTGGTAGCCACAGAAAGGGGAAGATGTAGTCAAATTATGAATCTTTTTGGACTAGAGCCAATAGTGTAAGTCCAGATTGGATAGAGGGATGAGAGAAAGACCAGAATCAAGGATGACCCCAGAGCAGAACATCTATTAATTAAGAAAGAGCAGCTCTTCAGTGAAGTAAGTTTTGGGGAATAAGATTAGGAGGTCAGTTTGGAGTGTGAGATACCCACTAGAAATTCAAGTGGAGATGTCAAATATTCAGTTGGATATATTAGTCAACAGTTCAAGACAAGAGTCTGGGATGAAAGCATCAATTTTGATATTTAAAGCCATAAAATTTGGTGAGAACATTTTTAAAAAGTGAGTACAGATAAAAATAAGAGAACTAAGAATCAAACATCGGTGCAATTACAAGTTAACATGGGAAGAGATTTAAAAATCAGTGAAAGAGACTAAGGAAGGGCAGTCAGTCAGTACAAAAGGAGAAAAACCAAGAAAATGA
>PISW01009412.1:0-21905 GCA_004023785.1 Mungos mungo
CTCTCTCAAGGTGGCCCCAGCAAGCCCGGCTGCCTCTCGGAAGGGTCTCTGGCTGTCTTGTTTCCTAATCAGTCACCTCATCTCCCCTCCACCCCGGTGTCACACTTGTTAGAAAAGCTACGAGTCCCCACAGCCGTGTTTACCACCGATTTGAAATTATCTATCACTCAGCCTGCCTCCTTGGTCTGCCCATCAATCTTATCACCTGTGGAAGGAGCTGGCCCGGGGGCCACTCTCCCGGCTCCCTTTTGTCTCCTGCAGGCATCAATTTTCCTCACTCCTGGCTCGCAAACCCCTCCTGTATTGAGCTGCCTGGCCTCTTCCTCTGCGTTGATGGATGTTTCTGGATGGATGAGCCCCCCCCCAACTTCCTCTCGCCTTCCTTGCGTCCCTACAGCAACGCCCCCACTGCCCACCCCCATCCGGACGGAGCCTCTGGAGCTCAGGGACAGAGGATGGCTGGTTCCGGGCTGCGGGGCCTCCCAGCGGGCAGTCCCTCCGACCCCTCCATCTCCCGGGAGCACCGGCCTTCCTGTCTGCCGGAGAGGCCCTTGTCTAATAAGGAGAAAGCCACATGTCCCTGGTGCGCGCTGTGTCGGCATGGCGTGATTTCGTTTTCGCCGCTGCCTTGTCACGTGGTTACCGTTACGCTCATCACCGCAGCTGAGAATGGAGGCCCAGAGAGGTGCGCTGACCTCCCTAAAGTAACCCAGCAGGAAGGTGGCTAGCGAGGCCTTGAACACAGTACGGCCGAGGCCCAGATCCACGTGGGCATCTCCATGGCAACGAGAAAGTTCTAGTGAAAACCTCAGCCCCTCATGCTGCATCAAACACCCAGTCCCCAGAGTTCGGAGCAGGAAAGGGGTGTTACCTTAATCATCTGGACCACTGGTTCCCACCCCCGCCCCAGGGGACATGGGGCAGCGTCAGGAGACGTTTCTGGTCATCACAGCTGGGGAGGAGGGTAGAGGCCAGGGGATGCGGCCTGCAAAGAATTATCCAACCTGAAACATCAGCATTTTCAATGGCTCTCCGTGATGATGAAATGCTCCGTATCTGTGCTGTCCCAATGGGGGGGTTTGGGGCGCAGGGGGGGGGGACAGGCACGGGGTGGCTCCTGGACACTCGAAATGTGCCTACTGCAACTAAGGAACCGAACTCCGATTTTTATTTAACTTTAATTAATTTAAAATTAAGTAGCCACACCCTATTAGACAGAGCAGCTCAGGGCCACCTTGAGCTAGGTGGATCCTTTATTTTCTTAAAGAGGGTTTCCGAGAACTGGATTGAGGAGTGAAGGAAATGAGAACATAGAACACAAGCTGCTAGAGACAGATCCGTCTGCTTTCGACTTTTCACACCTGAAAAAGAGAGAGCGAGGCAGAGAGACGGGGAGAAAGGTAAGGGAGGCAGGACCGACGGAGGCAATGACGTGATTTAACAGACACACAATGGGGACTGGACACCTGGCCTCGCAAAAGCTCTTGGCTGTCCTGAGCCTCAGTTTGCCAATCTATGAAATGGGATTGCTATTCCCATTTTTTAACTCATGGCTCACCGTTAACAGTCCCTAGAGGTTGTCATCTCATCTCGTGTCCCCACCTCCCTCTGAGGCAGAGGGGGACAGAGATGAGACAGCCCAACTTGAAGCTGAGGCTCCTGAGACCCACAGGTAAGCTGTGGCTCGGCCGAGGTCACGCAGCCCGGGGGCAGAGCGAGAATAAGAGCCTGAGTGTCAGGACTTGGAGTCTAGGGTTCGTTCCTCCTGTGCCAGCTCTGCACTCAGGCCAAGTGGGACCATGACGAAGGTCTGCGGCCGCTGACCCTAACCTAGCAAGAGGTCACACATATGAGCTGTGGGACCGGGTGGGTACCCGGACGCAGGACAGACCCATAGGGGTCTACCAGGTCACACCGGCCCCACAGCCCTGAGGGAGCACTTCCTTGACTCCCCACAACAGCGCTGGCAGGGGATCCTAGAGTCACTGAAGAAGTGATCAAGGCACAGAGACGCGCAGGCCTTGCCCACAGTCACACAGCTTGTCGCTGGTGAGCCTGAAGTCTCAGCCCCACCCCGGCCCCGGGCCTCTGGCTCCTGACACTCTGTGCTGATGGGGCATCGAGAGCTGAGCAGAGAGGTCTGAGGCAGGCCGGACTGAGAAGGGGGCTCACCAGGATCTGGCTCCGTGATTTGGAGGGCCAGACACTCAAGAGAAAGCCTGAAGGAGACAGTCCCAGGATGCTCCTACATGAAACACAGACATGAGACTCCTTGGAAATACAGAAACCTGAAAACGGTGTCAGAACTAGCCACATTACCCCACTCTGAAGGGAGGCACACAGCTGGCCACTGTGGACCAGGGAAGGCATCCTGGAGGAGGAGGCTCCGACCGGATCTTGGAAGAAGGGAGAGGCACCCTTCAGCAGGACAAAGGTAAGCCCAGGCAGGGGAACGTGCTGCGTGGAGGTGGAGAACCCACAGTCTGGTGCCGGTTCCCGCACATACGGGCTCCTCCCCCTCTCTCGATCTGGGTTCCCTCGTGGATAACCTGGGACTCACCCTACAGTGCCCCCGAAAGGCTTCGTGAGTCGTAGTGCAGCCTAGAAGCGAGTTTAAGGACACAAGTCGGGGGAACAGACCTGGGTTCAAATTCAGTCTCTGTCACGTATAAGCTGTGTGACTGGGCGGGTCCCTGAGCCTCTCTGAGCCTCGGTTTGCTTACCCGTAAATTAGGAGTGATCAAAATGTCAACCTTGCCATGATTCATTGAGATGATGCAGCACAGGCCAACTGTCTATCAGGACGTAAGCACTCAGCTCACCACAGTTACTCTTAGTGGACTTACGTGGCACCTGTTCTGTACCAGGCACTTTGCAAGCTGCTTTGCTCATGAGACATGGACGGACTCCTCTGATCCTGCACCTGCGCTGTGAGACGGTGTATCAGGCAGGACCCGAGCAGGAGACAGACCCCACTGTAAGTATGAGCACAGAGGTGAAGCTAAGGCCACGAATGGGTCACACGTCCACCTCTAGGCTGGCTGGAGGAGCAGAGGGTTGGGGCGATGTTTCTGGAGCCCAGTGGCCAGGAGTCCTCTGATGGAATCTTCGGATGGAAGCTGGGCTCACAGCTGGGGACCCTCCAGGAGGACAGGAGGCTGTTAACCCCTGGAGCTCCCCAAGGCAGGGTGAGAGAGGAAGACATACCCTGGCTTCTCCAGACTCCCATTGGTGGAAGCCAGCTGACACAGAGGAGCCCAGGCTTAGAAGAGAGCTGGGGTGGGGGAGGGGCAAACAGGAAAGGGATCTGATGACCGGCACGAGTGGGGGCATCACACTGAGATGCAGAAAAATCAAGCAACGTGCCTGGGGTCGCATGGGCCCCTCCTGACCCAGTAGGAGCCTGTGTTCCTAAAATCCCCCACGCAAGGGCACCTCCCATGTGGTAGGTCAAGAATGGGTTTTATAGGGGCGCCTGGGTGGCTCAGTCGGTTAAGCCTCCGGCGTCGGCTCAGGTCAGATCTCACGTTCGTGGGTTCGAGCCCCGCGTCAGGCTCTGTGCTGACAGCTAGCTCAGAGCCTGGAGCCTGCTTCCGGTTCTGGGTCTCCTTCTCTCTCTGCCCCTCCCCCTCTCATGCTCTGTCTCTCTCTGTATCAAAAATAAATAACACATTAAAGAAAAAAAAAAAAAGAATGGGTTTTATAGACGCCAGAGTTGATCGGAGCCCTACCTCCGGAGGGACAGGGCCAGGCCAAGAGGGCAGATGTCTTCCTGGAGAGAAACCGGGCGCCGGCCCTGAAGGCAGCAGGAGGGACCAGGATTTGACCTGCAGGAGGACAGAGCCGGAGCGACCAGGAGAGGAGACAGCCACCTTCTCCAGAACCGCATTACCAGCAATTTCCCGAGGTGACGGGGACGGGGATCGCCGGCACGAATGTTGCCCATTTGTAATCGCAAAGCAAGCATTTTTCCACCTCTTAATGGGGGACCCAACCAATCCGCGAGACACCCTATTTCTCTTTGTCTTCCCCTGCCAAGTCAGCAGGCTGACTGATCTCCCCCGGGTGATTAATTTTCCCCTTGACACCCTAGGGAATGAGACATTTGTCCCAAGGGTAGAGAGACAAAGAGGCAGGTCTGAAGTGCAGGAGGGCAGCGGGGCGGCCCAGGCCTGGCCCACTGTCCCGGGCACCTTGCTCCTGGGGGGCCAGGGCGGAGGGCAGGCTGGCTGGAGAGCAGGGTCCGCAGGCTAAGGGGGCCTGGGAGAGCGTGTCCAGCCTACTGGTTAGCAAAAGGGAAGAGCCAAGGCAGAATAGAAGAGAACCAGTGGGTGCCAATATCCCACCGGGGGACGAAATGGGATCTCTCTGGACAGTCAGGCCAGGAATTCAAACGGCTTCATGAGCTATTTTGCTTTCTGAATTGCCAAGATTCTGGATCAAGCCAATTAGGGAAAATAGGGGAGGGAGTATACAGAACGTATATTATGTCTCTCCTGCCTCTTCTGGAATTATAGCCTAGTGGTTGAATACACAGTTCCTAAGAGCCAGAATTTCTGGGTTCAAGTCCTGCCTCAGCCATTTGCTAGCTGTGAGATTTGGGGCAAGTTGCTTAACCTCGCTAAGGCTCAGTTTCCTCATCTGTCAAATGGGGCTAATGCTTTTCCTCACCTCCTAAAGTTGGTAGGAAATCTTCTGTTTTAGGTATCTAAAGCCTTAGCCACGTACCCCGCCCATCATGGCTGCTGTAGATGTCTTAGCTTTTACTCTTTACATTTATGAGGTTGGAGACCCTCCCGTCCTTGAGTCATTTACAAATGCCGCCTGGCCGCAAGTGTGAATCTTGAACAGCACGCCCAACACGATTCATTGAGCGCCTTCTGTTTTTACTTAAATTTATTTGGGAAGAAAATTTACATCCTGATCTCAAATGGGACATCACTCCCATGTCATAATGAGAAGTTAACTGGAAAAATAAAGGCCACAGAAAGAAGAGCCTGCTATTAGATTCTAGCCAGTCCCCGTGGTCTGCGGAAGGATTCATGCCTGAGCCTGCTCTCTCCTGTGAAAAAGGGAGGCTGGCTGGTACTCCTTAGAGCTGCCGTTGAAGACAAAGTAGTATCTAGCTGAGACTTTTCCACGGTGGAACTGAAAGAAGATGCAAAAAGGAGTAACTGTCTCCCCATCAGGTTCTGGGTCAGGTAGGGTCCTGCACACACAGTCTTGAAGAACCTCTTCTTGAGCTGCAGGGCTGCCCTTCGACCCCACCCAGTGCGCCTCGTCCTTCTAGGGACCTTCCAGCCCTGGCTGGTGGGGGCTCGGCACCTCTAGGTCTTGGGAGGAGTGAGCCCCGCCCCCTGCTGAGGTCAAGAAGCAGCAGTGGTTTTCCCACACAGACAAGGGGGATCCGAACCGTCACCCAAGGACCGACAAGGGCTCGGGGTTCGGCAGCACCCCACTTCCCCTAGGCTTCCCTCTTGGCTTCCCAAAGAATCAAAAGCCACTGATGCCGTGCTTTCCCACCATCTTTTCCCACCCATTGCAGCAGACTGTCCTGTGGCCACTGAAATCATGAACGCTGCACGTTTCTTTTAAGCAGCCGGTGGTTGGGAAAAAGAGAGTGCTATTTGGGTCACGGGCTGGTTGAAGCGCCAACAGGTTAGTAAGGAGAAGTGAGGGCTGGTGGGTTGGGGGGAACAGCACTCCTGTATTTGCGCTCTTTCTCACCTCTTCCATCTCCCCACTCCTCCGTCCAGGTACCTGAGGGGGAATCCATGTCTCGGGAAACCCGCATGAGGTCAGTAATGTTCAACAGGGGCTTTGGAACTCTCTTAGGAGATCCACTAACAACATTTATTGAGCACCTACTGTGTGCCTTGATGAACTCATCGCTGACTTCCCCTCTGTACCTTCCATGGAGCCTGGAATGTAGGTAGTTGAATGCTTGTGGAAGGAATCAATGGGTGAATGACTGAAGTGAATTGATTGGATGGATGGATGGATGGATGGATGGATGATAGGTATTTGGATGAATGGTTAATAAAGATGTGTGGATAGAAGGACAGATACATGGAAGAAAGGGAGGAAGGAAGGAAGGAAGGGAAGAAAGGAGGGAGGGAAGCAAGAAGGGCGTTGGGCAGTACGCTAGCTCTCAAGAGCTTCAAATCTATTACATCAAACACATTACAAAGCTGCTGATAGCCGAGGGCTTGTCTAGGATGGAACCAGCACATAGAATTTAGGGTCACCTTCATTTTCAGTTCCCCTGACAACAACCTTCCACTACAACTGGACATATCTCGCACTGTCCCCAGCATACACCATGACTTCCCCACCGCTGTGCCCTTCCTCACACGGTTCCCTGTCACCCAGAATCCCCTCTCTGCTCCCCTACACATCCAAATGCAATCCATCCTCTGACCTGATTCAAGGCCACCTGGACCAGGCAGCACCAAGCTCCTTCCCCGTTCTAGCTGGACGGCTCCAGGGAATAGAACATGAGCTTGTTTGTGTTTTAAATGAGAGCATGTACTTGAAAAGTACTTTGCAATCCGGAAATAACACTCAAAGGTTGGTAAGGGAAGTGGGTGCTGTTACTGTGCTTGTGGATAATCATAATATCCAAGCTTTTGTGCTCACAATGTGCCAGGCAGCGTACTAGCACTCAAAGGCGCTGCCTTGACTGGATCTTCACAAGAACCCTGCAATCCTCAATCTATATAAGAGGAAAGAAAGCTCAGAGAGGTTAAGTAACGTGCTTGAGGTTGCAGAGCTGAGTGGCAAGGCTGGGACCAGTACGCAGGTCTGAGCTTTTCTCTAACACTTGTGCAGTTGACGACTCGGGGAACTGGTTCACTCTGTTCTTTCTGTGTCTAGTTAACCCTGCGTTCCCCCAACTAGACTGTAGAGACAGGAAGTGGGTGTCCATTTTTCCTTGGGTCCGGCAGCCAGGCCAACACTTCTAAGTGAGCCATTGATGCAAGTCACCCTTGAGTCTTAAGAAAACCTCTACTCTCCGTCATCCTTGGTTTCTTCCCAAGTGCAAGCTTGGGAGATCTCTCACCATAAAATCCATGGGTTTGGGCTGCACGTCCCAAACCTCAAACACACCGTGAACACCTCCTACTTCAGAAGCAGATTCATCTCAGCCTCTGCTGCCCTCCCCACCCCGCGGCATATCCCACCCCCACATCCCTGTTGCCTAAGGAACTCAGATACAAGTGCATAAGAAGTCACCTTTGCGACTGTGAGATGTGTCCATGACAATTGCAAAAACACAGGAATCAGTCCCCCATTTTACGGATGAGCCGCTTGGCGGTTGGAACCCTCTGGAGTGCACGAGGGATGGCGTCTGCAAATACCAGGTCTTTTCCCAGCCTGGGGTGGGGGAGGGGGGGAGTGGAAACGGGACAGAAACGAGGCTCCGTTTTGCACAAGCCTTTCTAATCCAAAGCAAACAAATAAAGCCAGGAAAGAGAGAACCGGGAAGCAAGCACTCCCGCACATCAATGCCCACTGCCAGCTCAGGGGTTTTTAATTGCCTCAGGAACCACCTGGTCTCCATTTAGCAGAAAACTGCCCCCTTCGCTTGGCGCAGCGGCAGTGGGGCGGCAGAGGGACGTCAGGTGCTTCTTGGCTGGGAGCAGAGAGAAGGCTGGGACGGAGCTTTCAGCCAGCCTGGACTCCCGCCTCCATGGGATGGACCAGCCGGGCCGGGCGGGAGGCTCCTTTCCCGTTGGATGGAGAGGGGTTTGCTCGCCACGTTGCAGGGGTTTTGTTTTCTTCCTCCTGCTCCTGGCAGGGGAGGCTGGCAGAGTTGGCTGTGAGCCCTGTCCCTGGAATTTGCCATCTCAATTAGGACCCAAGACGGGCAAAACACCTGACAGGGAGAGGAGGAGGAGAGATGGAGAGAAGCGGGGATGGGAACCCCTCCAGCAGGGCTTCTGGGAAGCAGAGATCCAGGGAGAGAGGAAGGCAGAGGACCTGAAAGTCTTCCAGACCCGCTTTGGAGGGGAGGTGGGAGGGGTCACCCAAGGACATGCAAGGGGTGGGGGTGGGGGGCCCTGGAAAAGCTCTCCATCTTTCTGACGACTATGACTCATCAGTTACCTTCCAGGGCACACCTACTACATACCAAGTGGGCTACTAAATACTCACGTGCGTTATCTGCATCCTCCTGGCCACCCCCACGAGGTAAGTATTCTTTCCTTCATTCATTCCCACAAAGGTTTCTTGAGCACATACCAATCCCCTTCTCCATCCCCAGGATTTGGTGATCATCTTTTCAGACAGGCACAGTCCCCGCCCTCATGGAAGTTTACAATCCAGTCGGGGAGACAGGAAACAAACAGATAAATAACAACTATTTTAGAAGGTGATTGGGAAAAGTATCTCTAAGGATTTTAAAAAATTTTTTTAATATTTCTTCATGTCTGAAAGAGAGAGAGACAAAGAGTGAGTGAGCAGGGGAGGAGCAGAGAGAGTGCGACACCAAATCTGAAGCAGCTCCAGGCTCTGAGCTGTCAGCACAGAGCATGATGTGGGGCTCAGACCCACAGACGCGAGATCATGACCTAAGCTGAAGCCGGACACTCGCCCCACTGAGCCCCCCAGGTGCCCCAGAAGCAGTCAACATTTGAGCAGAGACTTGAATGAAATGAGGATACAAGTAGATAGGAGAAGAGCAATCCAGGCAGAGGAAACCGCAAGGGCAAAAGTCCTGGGGTGGGAATAGGCTTGTGGGTTTGAGTGGCAGCCCAAGGACCAGTATGGCTGGCACACAGTGAGGTGAGGACTGGGAGGCAGCGGGGAGTCAACCACGCACGTCCTTGGAAGTCGTGGGGAGCAGGTAGGATGTGGAGGGTTTGAGCTGGAGGGGTGTGATCTGGTTGGGTAACTTACAGAATCCCTCCGGCAGTGTGCGGGGCTGTGGGGAGGACTGCCGGGCCGAGAGGTGGGAGCAGGGAGCCCAGGAAGAAGGCTGCCCCTCATACTGGTGGAGACGGCCATCATTCAGACCCAGGCAGCGCAGTGGGATGGACGGATATATTTGATGCGGGTCGCAGTTTGGAGCCGGAAGCAAGGCAAGCAAGTACTCTTCATTCACAAATGGGCAAACTGAGGCTCGGAGAGTAAGCAGGACTTGACCAAGTCTTCCCAGTAAGTAGGTGGGCCTGGGACCAGTACTCAGGATCCCCCAGCAGAAACCTCCCCTGCGCCCCAAGTCATCATCTTACAAACAGCAGTCCGTGTGGCTTTTTCCGCAAAGAAACAGATCATCCGTGTTTTGGGCTGTGCAGGGGAGCCGGTCTGGTTGCAGCTGCTCAGCTCTGCTCTCTCGCGGGCAGTACGGAAACAAATGGGCGTGGCTGTGTGCCAATAAAACTTTATTTACAAAACCAGAGGTGGGGGGCGGGGAGGACTGCCCAGGAGCCAGTTTGCTGGCTCTTGACCAAAAACGTGGCCCTGGAAGCCTTTCAGAAGAAGTGAGCGAAGAAGAATCACCTCCCGAAACCAAATAACCTTACCTGATTTAGGTTAATGGGACCGAACTTCTGTGACTTGAGAAGTTAAAAGACGCTCATTGCAAAGACACGGTTAACTTTTGACTCAAAGCCAGAAAACTTCCAACTCCACTAAGAAGGCTCCCAGGGAGGAAAGGCTGAGCAGGAGTCCCCGCTCAAAGGTGTTTGTCTGTCTGTCTGATGACAAGGAGAGGGGGGGACACCCGCGCCATCAATGTCGCAGCTGTCTGGACTGGCAATACCTCCAGACCACGGGCGCTCTGCGGCCGTCCCAGGAGAGAAAGCAGGACACAGATGCTATTCCAGAGCATGAAATGGGCTGGAGGAAATGGAGACATCGCCCGGTGGGGGGGGGGGGGGGGGGGGGGGGGGGGGGAGTGAGAGAGAGCCCACCCCCCCTTGGGGTCCCTGTCATCTGTATTAAGAAAGGGCTGGTCCTGCCTGAAAATTGGGGCTGTTTGGTTTGATGTGAGTTTACGCATGTGTCTTTTGGGCGAGCATGCATTTTTTTCCCTTTAGATTTGGTATTTGGTTTAACAAAGGCATCTCGGCCATACCTGGTTTGTGAGGCTCCTGTCACTTGGGAGACTTCGATGGCAAGCCCCGGCTGGGCGGAGCTTCAGGTTCCTTCTCTAGGAAGCAGGAAACAATCGGGGTAGAAGTGGCATCTCATTGGACTAGCCCAGTGCCTCTCAACCTCGCGGGCGCATCAGAATCACCTGGGAATCTTAAACCCTCCCCCCTCGCCGTCCCCCACCCAGTGCCCAGGGCTCCTCCCCAGAGATTCTGATTCAGGCGGTGGAGGGCGGGGCTTGGCTCTGGATACTCTTTTAAAATGCCCCCCCCCTTTTTTTTTTTTTTGGCAATTCTTGGGTGTAGCCAGGATTGGGACCCACTTGGCTGGATGTTCAATGTAAATATCAGGAAGGGGCACTCCGCGGGGACAACGTGACCCGCGGGGGGCGTTTGGCATGTCTGGGGATATTTGGAGGTCATCAAGGCTAGAGTGCTGGGGGTTACTGGCATGTCCAGTGGGCAGAGGCCAAGGATGCCGCCAAACACGTCACACCGCACAGGACAGCCCCCAAATGAAGTATCCAGGGGGCCAAGATTGAGGAAGGCTGGCGGAAGGATGGCTAAGTGATGTGACGGGGCTGAGCTGGGGGAAAGATCCAGAAGGGATACCTTGCCGGCAAAGGTCCAGCAGCCCTCAGCTCGGGCAGAAGTTCTTCAGTGAAGCCACTCCAGGCTCCTCCCATGTGTGGGAGGTGCCCCTCCCCGTGGAGCTCTCACGGCAGCCGTGGTATCCATCGGGGTCCGGGACGGGCACGAGAAGCATGTGAAGTGTTCACAAGGGCAGGAAGGATACAAGGAACGCGTGATTCTAGTGCTGAGAAAGCCGCTATCCCGCAGGGGAGAGTGAGGACACACCGGAGATTTGCAAGAGCCGGAAGCCGCCTCCACCCCAGTCAGGAGGGACAGAGGAAGGAGCCAGGCACTGGAGGTCCTCAGAAGAAACCAGACGCTCACCCAGGGGCTCTCCAGAAGGGGCTGGAGCCACAGAAGGGGTTCCACGGAAGCCACCCACAGAAGAGACCGCAGGGGAAGTGCTCAGCTTCCCCCTTCCTCCCACCTTCCAGTGCCCTGATGTGCGTCCCGGTGCCAAACTCAACTGGCCAGGAGCCTAGAAATGCAGCCTGTAGGTGCCAGCCCTTGGGAGCAGGGCAAGGGCAGGGAATGGATCTGAGAGCAAAGGAGCCCTGTAAGTCCCACTTCCTACTCTAACCAGCCACTTGTGATGACCCCTTGTGCCTACCCAGGGCCGGGCGGTGAAGAGGTGACCGTCTGTGTCTGACAGTGCACAGGGTCGGGGGTGCTTTTATGTTGGACACACCACCCCAATCCCTTCTGTGTCCGGTCTGGGATAGTTTCAGAGGGATCTGTGGTCCAGCCAACCTCGAGACTTCCTGTCACATCTCCTGGCTGGGATTAACCCAGAGACCACGCGGTGAGCACCTGTTACATACCTCTCCCAATGTTGGGAGCTTTAGGGGCTCAGAAGCCCAACAGAACGCAGTGAACGAGACAGGCAACCGACATGGGAGACAGACAGTAAGGGAGTGAACAACTACCTTAAATAATTTCAGGTGATTTCAAGTGCAGGGGCGGAGGGACCAAACAGGATGATGTCATCAAAAGCCATCAGGAAGACGGGGCAGGGGCTAGTTTCCATAGGGAGGTCAGCAGAAGCCTCTGAGATGTTTAAGCTGAGTCCCCAGTGATGTAAAGGGAGGAGACTTGGTAGAGGAAAGGCATCCCAGCCAGTGCAAAGGCCCTGAGGTGGGGTGCACTTGGGTCTGAAGAATGATAGAGGCCAGCGTCACTAATTGGCTATTAGTTTAGAAGGGATAGGAGCTTTAGGTAGTGTAGCGACATGACCTGGCTCCTGGGTTTGCACTCTGACCGCCGTGTGGCAACGTGCACTAGGTTGAACAAATGAATCGGGCTGTCATTGATTCACTTAGATATTTACCAACTAGTAACTTCTCTCCCGTCCTCAAAAATGGGGGACCATTACATGAGGATGTCAAGCCTTCATCTCACCAACATTTGCAAATGTCCAAAAAGAAAAAAAAAAAACCTACTGGATCCTCCTCATCACAATTTTAAGACAGAGGACATTTTATAGCACCAGAAAACAAGGCGAAGGGAGGAAGGACATAATCTCAGAATAAAGGACAATGCTTTGTATTCCACAGAGTTACCTTTGTGCAAGGCTCCCTCCTTCATCCTGACTTTGCTCATTTTCTCTGAGGACGATGGCCACTTCATCAGGCCCCGGTACGTCCTTGACCCCCAGAGCTGGCCAGGAAGGCAGAGGAGTAGCCAGGGGTGGGATGCAGCCCGGGTCCTCCAGGAGATGCTGTGGTGGAGCCCTTTTTCATCCAGAACCCTTCGGATAAACCTAAACTCCCCCACGGAGAGAAATCAGGATCTAGTGCCAATCTCCTCCCACCCTAGGACACCCCCCACCCCGTGTCTAGTGTGACAATCATTGAGCCATAAAAGGCAGAAGTCCTGGGGTTCCTGGGTGGCTCACTGGGTTAAGTATCTGACTCTTGGTCTCAGCTCAGGTCATGATCTCATGGTTCGTGAGATCAAGCCCCGTACCGTGGCTCTGCGCTGACAGTGTGGAGCCTGCTTGGGATTCTCTCTCTCTGCCCCTCTCTAGCTCAGGTGCACACGTGTGCTTGCTCTCTCTCTCTCTCTCTTTCTCTCTCTCTCAGAATAAATAAATAAACTTTTAAAAAGGCAGAAGTCCTCCCTGGGAGCTCAGAAGACAACACTGAGCCGTAGGTCATACAAAAAAATACAGATAATATTGACTGAGCACTCACAGATGCTCACAATTCTCTCCCAAGAGCTTTATAGATGTTAAGCCCAAGCGCCTGGGTGGCTCAGTCAGTCGAGCATCCGACTTTGGCTCGGGTCATGGTCTCGTGGTTTGTGAGTTAGAGCCTCGCATCGGGCTCTGTGCTGTCATCGCAGAACCCGATTCGGATCCTCTGTCGCCCTCTCTCTCTCTCTGCCCCTCCCCCCCTCAAAAATAAACATTTAAAGTAAATAAACAAATAGTAAGCCATTTAACAATGATAATCTATTAATTATAATGTGTTGTATATAATATACATGTACTGTTATTTAACACGTCTGTGGTATTACATAATCACAACAGTCAGGCAGACTCCACAGTTCTGTGATGACAATGAAGGTGAGGAGAGATGAAGTCCTAGCTGCCCGTGGTGACCACAATCAAGGGGGGAGCGGGCAACGTGTGCGGCCGGACTCCTGTGTGCGCGACTTCAGTTTTTCCACTTCGCCACTTTGCTTTTGCAAACATAAAATCACACTGTGATACTGACTATGCTTTATCGAACCACAGGTGCCCCCGCCCTTTCCTCCCCCAAGATTCGGATCCAAGTCTCATTTATTTATTCAGCCCAAAGGCATTGAATGCCTACCACATAGAAGGTTCTTTGCTGGGCACTGGGGGGTGGCTCCCAGCCCCGCGCCCTGGCAGAGGGGGCTGGAGGGGATGCTCTGGAGAGGGGAGCGCGAGGGTAAAAGCCTGGAGGTGTCTGTGATGACAGGGACAGACCAGAGAGATGGGGAGGCACGGGAGAGGTGCCGGAGAGGAGGGGTGAGTGGCGGCGGGAGGCAGGGAGGTCAGGAGGCGCTGGGCTTCAATGTCACTGCCCCGCCCACGGCCACCTCTTGGACAGTGAAAGGGCACATCAGTGAAACACATGAAGGACCCTTTTGGTTCTTTTCCAAGGCTGCTTTTCAATCCCACGCCTTCCCTCAAGGTTTACTCCTTCTTTCCACGCCTTCACGGGCCCCTTCTCCATGAGGTGCCGGCCCCTGAGCACACAGCCGAGCGCCAAACAGACGGGCGGACAGCGGCGATGCGCAGAAGTCAGGTAATCCTTAGAACGAGCCTGTGATCACAGAGCCATGAGGGGAGGACCCTGAACAGGTCCTGAGGCAACCCAAGGCCACCTTGCTCTGTCTGCCCAGCTAGCAGCCAGGAGGTGGCCTTTGGGCTCTGATTAGAAATAAGAGCCACCGCTGGCTGGTGTAGAGCTTCTCACCCCTCCCAGGGCCTCAAAGCCACCTGAGGACACTTTAAAAATACCCAAGCCCGGGACCCACCCGGAGAGAAGCCGCCTGGATTGGTCTGAGTGGGGTTCGAAGGTTGGGGACCATCAGGTACCTGACCGGGGGGGATGCAGGGCGTGTTGGGAAAGGCAATCTGCACAAAGAGAGAGAGGAGAGCTTGGATGGCCTGAGCCAAAGCCCCGGAGCTGGAAAGTGCTTTGCCCTGGAGGGACCAGAGAAGGGAGAATAACAGGAGGTAAAATGAGCAAGGCCAAATCGGCCAGACAGCCTGTCCTGTGGGGCCACACACCGGAGGCCTGAGAGGAGGGAAATTTTCAAGTTCATCCATCTCAAAGGTCCCTGCGTTTCGCCCCGTTGGATGAGCAAACGGGGAAGTTCGTTCCTCTGGGCCTGGCTGGGTGCAAATTATATTTTCCCCAAATCAGAGAGCTTTCTAGAGTCAGTGTGCTGGACAGACCTTCCCTCCTTCAGATGCCTTTTCCTCCTGCTGAGCGTCAAGCCCCAGCTTCATATCCCAGCCCTGCCCCCGGCAATATATGCAAGTCTTCAACCTCTCTGAGCCTCAGTGTCACCCCTCTATCCAATGGGGCAAATGTTTTTCCGATTCCCAGGAGACGAAGATGAGATCTCCTAAGGGGTGCCTGCAAACACGGTGGCTGTGGGCTGGGCGGTGGGGACAGCGCCGTGAACAAGGCGCAGACATGGCCCTCATGAAACTCGAAAGCTAGTGCAGACGATGAAGAAGTTCACAGAAAACTCGTAAGAAAAGAGGGGGCTGGGGGCAGGGGGCTGGGGGCTGGGGGCTCCTAATAAGCCTGGGGGCTGGGAGCTGGGGCTGGGCAGGTGTGGCGGGGTCCTCATAGTGATGTCTCCTGGGCTGAGCTGGGGCAGCCAGGGGCCACAAGGGGCCACCAAGGAGGCAGCGGGCCACCCCCGGAGAGGGTGCAGCAGGCAAGGCATGGGGTGGCCGGTTAGGCCTCGAGAGGGTGGGGAGCAGACTCCGGATGGGTGCTAGGGGAACAGGGCACCTTGCCACTGGGGTCCTGGAGCAGGCGGGCCCCCAGAAGGAAGTCAACCACACAAAGGGAGCCAGAAGACAGCAGGGGAGCCTAATGCAACCTTTTAAAAAACAATAAATAATAGCGCTCTGTGATAAATGCATCCCCTCATCTGAATGGCGGCTGGAGAACCGGCCCCTTCTTTCTAATCACTTAATGACCCCCAAGAGGGCGGAGGGGGCTCACTCAAGGCCCTCCTCCGCCTTCCCCTCTTTGCACCAGGTCTATAAAGAGAAACTCGCTCCTTAAAGAGGGTCATTTACAAACCCTCCTTAATGGAGGGCGGCGGGGCTCCTGGGTGACACCCTTCTGGTCCCGGACAAGGGTCATGAAAAAGGAATTGGCTCCGGAGGCCCGTGCACATGAGCTCTCGCGGCCCCAGCCGCCCCGCCCCCCGCCCCTCTCCAGCCCGGAGAGCCCCGCGGCTGGCATGCTCCGATGTATTTATTATTTTTCCCCCCATTGTCTCGGCCTCCCCCCACCCGGCCGGGCCCCCTCCCTCCGCAGGGCTTCCCCCTCCCCAGCCGCCCCTCCGGCCCGCCCTCCGCCTGCATCCAGCCTCTCATAATAGCGTCCTTTTCACAGAGACAAATTGTCCGGCCTCAGGATGCACCTGAGGACTTTCGCCCCTTAACAAATGGTCTTTTAATTTTCTACCAGAAGGGCAGAGGGAAGGGGGGCTGAATCAATCACACATCCATCTTCATCATTGCTGCGGAGGGACTCTTTTTGCTGGCTGGCTGCCCCTGGGGAAGATGGGGTGAAAAAGAGGAAGGGGGGCGCCGTCGGAAGGGCCGTGGGGGAGGGGCAGCTGCAGGGAAGCCGTGCGGAGAAGCCCCTGCCGCCTCTCCAAGGGGGAATGCCCTCGCCCCGCACACCTCGCCTTCCAGCCTGGTTTGAGGCCGACGACCCCGCGCAGGGAATGAGGTGCTGCGGCCTTGGCAAATGGGGAAACTGAGGCCCACCTAGCTGGTGGTCTGTCAGGGAGGAAGTGACAGAGCAGAGATGGGACGGCAGCTCAAGCCTCTTTGCCACTTCTGGCAACATCTTTGGAGTCAGGTAGGCAGACTTTCCAGTTCTGCCCAGTGCCCACTTACTAGCGCCCTGGCCACTCAGCCTAGGCCTCAAAACTTCTCATCTTCCTCCCAAGTTAGGTTTTAGATCTCCCAACCTCATTCCCCCCTCCCTTCCAAAATAACGGTGCCTCAACTTAGAAATTTGCTTTCCCTGGCGTTGGGGAGCAAGCACCCACTTTCAGGCCCGGGTATGCTCAGGGCCTTTGCACTGGCTGTTCCTTCTGCCTTCTTCCCTCTGATATCGCCCTTTCCCCTCTACGGGTCTCTACTCAAATGTCATTCTCCAAGCGAGGCCTTTCTTGATCATTCTACGTCCCATTGGAACACCTCCCATGGTTTCTTTGTCTCTGAAGCACTTATCTATCTAATACCCTGTGTGTATTTCTGATGTAAACAAACATTTGTATGGCATTACCGAGGGGCCAGGCTTGGTTCTAAGCACATTGCTGATACCGGCTCATTTAATCTTCATACAATCTAGGAGGTGGGGATTCTTGTTTCCCGTTAACATACGGAGAAACTGAAGCACCCAGCTAGGTGTTCTGAAAACTCCTACGTGAAGTGACACCCCGGTAGCCATGAGCACACCTGGAGCCCAGACTGTGGCTTCTGTATCCCATTCCCCCAAGATGAGGGACTAGGGTTCCTTGAGGAAATGGCTGATTCCAGGTCTGGAGCAGGGAAGGGGCGAAGTGGGTCTGACATACCTGGAAGTATTCCAAGAATATGGAACCCTGTCCAAAGGGCTCAGGAACCCACTTGAAGGGCTCCCATTGTCCAAAGCTAGGACAACTTGAACATCAAAATACACAGATGATAGGAAAGGATCACTGGCCCGTGACTAACGTAAGAGTCCTAAGCCCATCCTGACATAGTAAATACATAAATGAATAAATAAATGAAATGATGGATAGATGGATAAATAAATAATAAATAAGTAAATAAACGAATGAATAAATAAATGAGGAATTCGTTTGTTTACAGTAGAAAGCCAACTAATAAGTGTAGAAGGAAAGCCAAAGTTAGAAAATTTGCATTTGGGGGCGCCTGGGTGGCTCAGTCGGTTGGGCTTCCGGCTTCGGCTCAGGTCATGATCTCACAGTTCGTAGGTTCGAGCCCCGCGTAGGGCTCTGTGCTGACAGCTAGCTCAGAGCCTGGAGCCTGCTTTGGGTTCTGTGTCTCCCTCTCTCTCTCTGCCCCTCCCCTGCTCATGCTCTGTCTCTTTCTCTCTCTCTCTCTCAAAAAGAAATAAAAACATTAAAAATAATGGATGCAGGCAAGAACCATCCAGGAATGCTAAAACCAGGGAGAATCGGAGGCGCAGCCAGTTGTGACGATCGTCTCCAAGGACAGATAGAGGCCAGCTTCTCCGCTGTCTGTCTTCCTGCCTGCCGCCCGCACAGCCCTCCAAGTCCCAGGAAGACAGAACGGTTTCGGTTTCTTCATTCTGTTTTATCAACCGCTACATTCCCAGCGCCTAGAGCGATGCCTGGCACACGGTGGGAACTTCATAAACATTTGCTGAGTGAACGCGTGATGTTCAGGCAGAGGCGCTGCGGCGTTCATGGTCCCACAGCTGCCAGGGAAGGAGTTTGGAATTGGCCAGGTTTGGGTAGCTCACACCTGCTGCATCCCATGGCCCCCAGGCTCTGTGTCCTGGGGATCCAGGGTCTGGGGGCCTCTCGCAGGGAACAGGCTTTGCCACATTCCCAACCCATGAGAAAACCAGAAACCAAACTCTCCCTTCTTCCCTATGGGAAGGCCACATACCTGGCCCCAGCAAATAAAGGTGGGCTTGCCCGGCATGTTGGGGCTTATTAGACAGGAATGCAGATCTTGGATCCAGCCTGAGGCTGCTAAGAAAAACCTACCCGCTGGAGTTTTAGCTCAGCCCCTGCCTGGAGGGGAGCTGGCAAAAAAAAAAAAAAAAAAAAAAAAAAAAATCCTGGCTTCCTCTTCCCTCCCTACCGCCTCCCCCCTCCTCCCATCCCCCAAATCCATCCCCTGAGGGAAGGCTGGGAGCCCTGGGAGGGCCGCCTCCCTCTCTGCGGAGGGAACTGAGGGAGAAGGTTAATTAGATGTTTGCATCCAATTTATGTCTTGTTTGTGAAAGCGCCATTTCAGCTGCAGCCCGGGGCGGCGGCCCCTTGCCCTCCTCACGGGCCTCAGAGTTAGTTCACAGCTCGGGAACTGCTTAGCCCGGTCAAAACGCGCCCATTATCATTTTATCACTGCCTCTTCCTCTATAATTACGGAGCTCTGCTTCCCACCATCACCACCCCCCACTTTTCTGTTGTTTCAACCCCAGCCTCCCTTATCACCCTCCTCCTGGGGCACCCACGTCAGGAGAGATGGGCCTCGGGGAGGCCCGTGCGGGCCAACACCACTGACCAGGGCCTGCCTTCCTGGGCTGGCCTCGGAGCGGGCACCCTGGGGCATGCAGAGGGGGATGGGGGGTGGGGTCTCCTCTGGAAGGTTCCCATACCAGCTTGGCTGCCCCGGGCCAGGGATCACAGCACCCTTGCACACTCGGATGCCATGCAGGTAAGGCACGGGCCGTTCTGGAGATTGGGAAGCCACAGGGGAAGGGGGAGACGGGGTGGGGGGGGGCTAGTGGAGGACACCGCTCAGCCTGAAGGGGTGCCATTTTGTGTTCTGGCCAATGGGTAACTGTCCATTGGCAGGTTGACCCATCGCTGTGTTCGGGAAAGATGGCGGTGGGGGTCAGGAGGACAATGTGGTCCAGGATGAGCAAACAGCCCATCACTGGAAACTACCCAAACACCCATCAACAGTAAAGTAGGGAAATCAAATATGGCTTTTGCATACAATGAAATAGGATGTGGCGATGAGAAGGGACAATCAGCGACTCCAGCCAGCATGTCGGGATTTCATCTCTGTTGTCCCCGATGCGGCCACAGTGCCTCCCCCAGCACCTGGCACGTCATAGGTGCCCGGTGTGTGTTTGTTGAGTGAATGGGCAAAAGTCCTCACGAAACATGTTCCAAGATTCCATCCTAAAAGTCCGCTTCTGGAGTCCTCTGCTCCTGCTGAAATCTGGCCTGGACCTGCTCAAGAACCCCCCCTCCCCGTGCCCAGCCCCCACCCACAGCCTGCCCCGTCCATGCTGTGTCCCTCAGCCAGGCCTGCTGTGACCTGTCAGTCACTCTAAGTCCTGCAGGCAAGGCCCACTGGAGACCAGATGGAGCCCTCCTCACTCATTCCATTTGTCAGGGCAGTCCCACCTGGAGGGGGGAGGGGGGCTCCGGGGAAAGGGGGCCAGTTGGGTCTATTAACCCCTTCACCCCTGCCCAGCTCGATCCAGGGAAGGCTGGGCTTTGGGATGCAAATCAAGGTGCTCCTGGGCGGAGGAGAAATGTTCCTCCTTTCTGTGGTTCAGAGGGCGCCATGCCAGCTCTGTGTGGAGGTGGGGCTCTCCCAGGGCTGCTGGGCCCCCAGCACCTCAGGAATGAGGAGAAGTAGTTCCGCTTTGTTCCCGGAGGGAGAGCCCGCTAGGAGCGCAGGAGGGAAGCGCGGACCTGAAAGTCTCCTACAGCGACCTCCCAGGAATCTATCAGCCTCCCTATTTGCAAACAGGGAAACTGAGTCCGTGTAAGAGAAAACCTGAGCTCACCGCGGGTTGGAGGGAGAACTGAGATCACTGCCAAGGTCCTGCTTCCTCTCCTTTGGCAGAGTCCCCACTGCTCAAGGACCCATTCTGTTGTTGCCCTCAGCCGCCCCCCAGCCCTGCAGACCCCCCCTTGCCCATCCTTGCGATTCCGGGGTGAGGGTTTTGGGGAGAGGAGCTTGGGCAAAAGAGATCCAGAAGAGGGAGCTGGTGCTGCTTCTCTTGACTTCCCTGAATGTTCCTTACTCTGCAAAGGTACAGAATTACCCGTCGCCTCAGTTTCCCCTTCTGCCACCCTTTGGCTTCTGTGAGCAAGAACCATGCCCCACTGCTGTGCAGAGAAGAGAATGGAGAGGAAGAAAGGGTCAGATGGAAAGGACGAGGCGAGGGGGGCTTGTCACGGCAGCACAGGGGAGGTCTACACCCGGCACCCCACTCCGAACACCCATCTGAGCTGTGCCTTCCGGAGCCCTGGCACGGAGCCTAAGAAACCCCATGTGGAAGCTTCATTCTCATGCCAGAGGGCGACTCTGTCTCCTTCCATTGGACCTCCCCCTCATGAGAGCCTCCAGCCCTCCCCCAGGGCTCCTCTCTCTGACTGGATGGGTGGGTGGGGTGCTCTGCCAGGCCTGGCTCATCCCCCTAGAGCAGCAGTCCCCACCCCCTAACTTAGCTGGGAAGATCAGAAAGTCGCTGTATCTGGAAGAAGGGAAGAAAGAAGGGAGGGAGGGGGTCTCGCTTCTTCCGACACTATTTGCAGAGACTGAAATCCAGTTCATAATGGGGGTTAGTAATTTCACCACCGCAGGGCTGGCAGCTGCGGGAGGGGGGGTGTTGTTCTGAAGTGCCAACAGCTCAGCTGCAGGGTCAGGACTCCTGACAAATCGGTTCACCTTCTGGTCCTGGGGTCCATCCACACTCTTTCATTCATCCCCACCTTTATGAACGCTGCTGGAGGCCAGGCGCCGGGCCAGGCACCGCGCCAGGCGCTGGGGAGGCGGAATCCCTGCTCTCAGAGCGCCTTCAGTCTTGTGAGGCTGCACGATGCAGAAGAAGCCGTCAGACAGGGGAACACGAAACCCCAGTGACTGGGCTCCATCGAGCCCTTCCCTGAGAAGAAAAGATGATGGGATGGACGGTCCTTGGCGAACTTTCCCCGTTCCCCAAGCAGGTCCAGGCTTCAGAGCCAGAACGCCAGCCCTTGAGTCCTGCCTTGGGCACTTCCCAGGTGGATGACCTTGGGTCAACAGTGGCCTCTCTGAACCTCGGTTCTTCCTCTGTGGCTGGGAAATGATGATCACAGCACCTGCTTCTTGGGGTCATTGGGGAAACCAGCCCATTGGTGGCAGGGTATAAAATGCCAGTGACAGTACAGGGGATGAGCCTGGAGAGTATCAGGCATCGTAGGCAGCTGGGCCCAGACTGGGGGGATTGGGAAACCCAGAAAGTTCCAGGCAGGGTAGACATAAGGAGAGAGAAGGAGATAGCAGGAGAAGAATTCATGTTATTAGTGAATGAAAGGCATGGGAGGTAAGAGTTAAACACACAACCTGCCTGGGTTCAAATGCCAGCTCCGTCCCTGCCCCGCTGTGTGACCTTGGGCAAGTTACCTAATCTCTCTGTGCCTCCATTCCCCTATCTGAAGACATAATCACACCAATCTCACAATGCTGCCTTGAAAATTAAATGTTAATGCGTGGATACCCCTGAAAACATAGTGCCTGGCACAAAGGAAATGGCGTATGAGCAAGTGCGAAATAAATACTTATATATAGAAACCACATCGCCTTCAGGCAGCCCCCGCCAGCAGACCCCCAGCCTTCAGCAGTAGCTGGGGGAGGATGGCCCCCCCACACTGATGGGAGAGAACATTCCACCATCAGGAAGCGGAAGCACTGAAAAGGTTTCGCTTGGAGGTGCCGGAGATCATACGTTCGCC
>PISW01009412.1:22005-61336 GCA_004023785.1 Mungos mungo
CAGCGGGGAAGGGCACGGAGATCCCAGAGCCTGGCAAAGGAGAGCTCGCTGCCTGGGGAGGGAGGAGGTAGCTTTCACACCCCGTGCAGATCTGGGTCAGCTGTGGGTCCTGGATAAGCCTCTTGGAAGCCAACCCCAATCTTAGCACCTGCCACGGATGGACGGACCTCACTGCGTGTTACCCTGGGGGCTTTGTCTAAAATAGCGGGGCTGATCCAAAAGGAGCCCACATGGCTCAAGTGGGAAAGATTCAACCACTAATCCTAGCAGCTCACATTTACCAAGAGCTAACTCGGCACCAGGCACAGCAAGTGTGAGGGTCCTGGGGCTGCCGTAAACAGACTGTGGTTCAAAACAACACAAGAGATGACTATGTTTGAATTCTGTAGGTCAGAAATACGCCCTGGGTCTCGCAGGCGAAGTCAAGGTGTTGGTTGGGCAGTATTTATTCTGGAGGCTCTGGGGCAGAATCTGTTTCTCACCTTTTCTAGCTTCTCGAGGCCACCTGCTTTCCTTGGCTTATAGTCTCCTCCTCCTCCCCTTTGTAGAAAGCCAACAGCTTTCTCTCCCCTCTCTCTCTCTCTCTCTCTCTCTCTCTCTCTCTCTCTCTCTCATCCATTCTCACATTTCCTCTGATTCGGATCTTCCAGACTCCCTCTTATAGAGACCCTTATGACTACCTTGGGCTCACCTAGATAATTCGGGATAATTTTCCATCTCAAAACGCTTAATCCTATCTGCAAGGTCCCTGTGGCCATGCAAAGTAACATATTTACAGGTTCCAGGGATTCGGAGCCAGGGACGTTTTTCTCTCCAGCCTACCTGACTTAGATTGACTCATTTCACCCTTGCAGCTACCTTATGAGGGAGGGACCCATTATTCCCCCCATTTTATAGATGAGAAAACTGAGGCTCTGAAAAGGAGGCAGTTTATCCAAGATCACGCTCCCAGGAAAATTAGAGACCCTCCCTTTCTTTGACCTAGAACCTAGGAGGATGGGGCCCCAGATCATACTGCGCCTGAAGGAGACGACCTTCAACTTTTCAGTTAATGAGCTAACAAATTGCCCTTTCTGAACCAAGTCAGTCAAGTTGGATCTCCTTGAGAGATCTCTGGGGGACATAGGGAGTCCTTCAGGAAGAGGACAGAAGGGATATGTTTCCTACAGGGCAAGGATTACCCAAGGCGATAATGCCCAGTTACTCAAGAGTTTGCTGTCAGAATCTGATTCTCAAAAAAGTTAGGTCTCCTATTCATTCGTTCGTTCCACAGATGAATTTCGAACACTTGCTGTATGTCAGGCAGCTTCTAGGTCAGGAGGCAACAGCATTTTTCTGCAAAGGGCCAGAGAGTAAGTACTTTTGACCTGGCACCTCCCTGTCTCTTGAACTCTGGAGCTGTTGAGCCAAAGGAGCCATCGGCAGTCAGAGATGAATGGGCATGGCTGTGTTCCAACAAAACTTTATTTACAAAAGCAGACTGCAAGCTGGCTTTGTCCACGGGCCGTGATGGATTGATGCCAGTCCAGCTAATAAAAATACAGCTGTGAACATGTCTTTCAAAGTCTCTGCCCTCACGGAGCCTCCATTCTATGCAGAGAAACAGACAATGAAGAAATAAATAACTGTGTGAATGGTATTAAGAAGGGCTAAGTGCCATGGAGAAAAGTAAGAACTGGATGGAGAACCGGGAGGTTTCTGGGGGGGGGGGCGGCGGGCAGGGATGGCTGTGTTGGTCACCTTGACCTGCAGGAGGTAAAGGTGAGAGTCGGGTGGGCAGCTACAGGAAGAGCTGGTGGGAAACCCCAAGATGGGACCATGCTGGGGGTCTGAGGAACAGCAAGGAGGCTGTGGTTAGAGCAGAGTGAGGGAGGGGTCCGAGGGAACCGGGACCCACAGTTCGGACTTAGGGATTTGGCTCTGATGGGGGCGATCTGAGGGCGTGGGGCAGGGAAATGACAGGACCTAGCTTGCGTCTGGGGACAGCTCTGGCTGCTGGGTGCAGAAGGAACGGAGGAGCAAGGGGGAAGGAGGGAGCCCAGGCAGGAGACTGCAACAGTGGACGGCGGATACATGATGGGCGTCCGACCCGGGGCAGCAGTGCAAGAGGGCGGGGAGCTGGTGGGATTCAGGACAAGCCCTGAAGGTCGAGCTGAGGGGACTGTCTGATGGGTGCCCCGCCCCCGCCCAGGCCTCGCTTTCCATCACCTTCTGCAGCAACCCCCACCCACCCCCACAACAGTGAAAACAGCTGTCAAGACTTCTTTTTTTCAGAGAATGAAAAAAAAAAAGCCAACAATCTATTAACTCATCAATACAGAACCCCGCCAATCTGTCCATCACCCAGGTTCCCGTCGATAACTCCATCTCGGGACTGACAAGGCGGGAGGGAAGAGGGGAAAATGAAATATTTATAATTTCTTAAGGGACAAAGCCCTTCCCCAAGGTGATGTTCTCAGGTTCAAGCGCATTAAGGTTTCCATCACCGAACGGTCTCCCTGACTCGTGCTGCCATCTTGGTAGGGCTGAAACACCCAACAGAAAGGAAAATCCTAGAAGGCATCTAGAAAGAAGCAAAGTTCTTTAATTTTGCACCTCAGACTTGGAGGGGAGGCAGATTCGTAGATTTCCATGGGCTCCTAGATGTGTGACCAATGGCCAATTGTTTCACCTCTCCGGCCTCAGTTTCCCATCTGTAAAGTGGGGACAGGATAAAGGGAGGTGATACACGAAGCGCTGAAGGTAGTGGATGACACACGAGGGAAGTGACCCCAAGAAACATTTTCCCGGTGATCTGAGTCTCTTCTTTTTTATGTTTTTTTTTTTAATTGAGATGGAAAGAAACCGCGTATGCGTTGGGGAGGGGCAGAGAGAGAGGGAGACACAGAATCAGAAACAGGCTCCAGACTCTGAGCTGCCAGCACAGAGCCCAACGTGGGGCTCAAACCCACGAACCATGAGATCATGACCTGAGCCCAGGTCAGCCGCTTAACCGACTGAGCCACCCAGGCGTCCCTGATCTGAGTCTTGATCAGAATTGGTATCAAGCAGGAGGGACAGAGCCTGGGCAAAGGCCCTGAGGGTTGAAGGAATGTAGATTTGAGGAGCTGTGTAGGGCCTGGTGGGGGATGAGACAGATGTAGGCAAACTAATTCCTCTCCTCCTCTAGAGACGAGAAGATTAGGTAGCCCAGGGTGCAAGCAGGAAGGTCGGACCTCCCCAGTTTGGGATGAGGAAAAACAGAAGCTGGGGCTGGTTGCTTTGCCAAGAAGGGAAGGCGATGCCCTGTGAATGGGTGGGTTGGTTTGTTCTTAACCTCAAGAGTTGAAACCAAGTTGATTATACTCTATGCACAGGGTACGGTATCACCATGCAGTCAGGCAAGGCTCCTCTTTTGCTTTCTATTTTATTATTATGATTCCTTTTGTCATGTGTTAGTTAGCTACTGCTGCAATAATGCTGCGTAACAAAAAAAAAGGGGCTCAGAATCTCAGAAGCTTATGACAAATTTACAATTTTTTTTTACATACGTGGGTCCGCAGGTTGGATGTGGTTTGGTTGATCAAGGCCAAGCTCACCTGGGTCAAGCTGGCTCCAGGCTCCCTGAAGGGCATGACTCTGCTCCATGGAGCCCAGCGGCTGCCCAGGGCATGAACTTATCATGGCCGATCATGAAAGCACAAGAGGGGAGGGCAAGCCCCATATGCACATTTTGAACCTTTGCATGTATCACATCCTTAACATTCCATTGGTCAAGTCACATGGCCATGTTCAAAGTCAAGGGGCAGGGAAGTTCACCCCCACCACTCTGAAGACATGGCAAAGGTGGAGAAGTATAATTTTATAACACGAGGGAGTGGGGAATTGGGAACATGATCCAAGCTGTCACAACCCCCATCACAATTTCCATTTCCTGCCCACTGCAGACACTTACTCTTTTCTATGCCCAATGAATAGAGGACATACATACATATGTACGTGCATACACACAGAGATAGGCACATAGAGGCATATATACAGATATAGTTACTTAAACAATCTTAAGTGGTGGGCACCTGGCCAGCTCAGTCCATGGAGCATGCAACTCTTGTGCTCCGGGTTGTGAGTTTGAGACCTACCCTGGGTGTAGAGATTACTTAAATGAAATCTGTAAAGATAATTTTTAAGTATTATTATTGTTTTCTATTTTATTATTTACAATAAAATATGGTTTTAAATAAACTTTATGGAAGCTAAGATCACGCACCTGTTTTAAGTATCTCATCTGGTAAATCTGGACGAACGCACGCACTCATGCGACCTCTTCCATCAGGACGGAGAACATTGCCATCACCCTAGAGAAAGTTCCCGGTGCTCTACCTCGCGTAGCCCCCGCCTCTACCCTTACTTGTCCCTGACCTTCCTGTAAATGGAACCTCACCTGTGTCCCCTCCTGGGACTGCCTCCTTTTACGTGAGATGGTGCTTTGAAGCCTCATCTGTGCTGTGGCCGGAGTCAGGAGTCCGTTCCTTTTTATCGCTGAGTCGTACTCCACGCTGCAAACGCATCATAGTTTATGAGTCCATTCAACCCTCGGGGGCTATCGCGCTGTTCTTAATTTACACAAATGACACGGTTTTACACATCTTATCCCGTTTCTTACGCTTTCACATAAAATATTTTTATGGCCACCACCTTGCCAGGTGCAGCAGCTCTGGTTTGCTTTTCTGGCTGGTTGCGTGAGTGCACACGCGCACGTGATGTGTGTGTGTGTGTGTGTGTGTGTGCACGCGCATGTGTGCGTGCCTTTTATGGTTGATTATTATTTATCATTTGCATAATCTGAACAGCACACTGGCTTGATGCATCCGTATGTGTGGTGTTATTGGTAAAGATGGCACATGGGATATGGTGCGTGTGTGTGATGTGTGTGTGAGTGTGCGTGTGGGGGGAGGATTTTACGGAGGCTTGTATTCTTGTATAAACTGAGGATCTCATTATGTGGGTTTGTTTGTTAAACAAAACCCATGCATCGATTGTGTTTGTGTGTACACACAAGTGTGCGCGTGTGTGTGGGAGGGTGTATCCCCTGTGTCTATTTCCACAGACCACACACTGAATTTGCATACTGGTGTCTGTCTGCCGCACCACGCGCCTCCCCTGCCCCCTCCCCGAGCCTGTTTGTAAAGACACCCGGCATAATGTGGATGTGTGTGTGGATGTGTGTGTGAATGTGTGTGTGTGTTTGCCTTTTATTTTGCTCACTCTTCTGTGACAACAGAATGCTTTTCCCCCCGCTTACCTCCTCTTCCACATTGCAATCCTTTGGGGGATATCAAGGGCAAGCCAGAGAAGGGTTACCTGGAGAAAAAGGTTGCTAAGCAACCAAACACCCACCACCCCGGAGCACCACCAACCCAAAACTCCGTTCCAGGCCTGCAACCAGATTAGCATATTAATGAGGCTGTAATTTCCCCCGAATTGTCTGCTCCTACACACTCAACTCACAGCACACTGGCCCAGGAGTTTGCTATGCAAATAAACTGGTTTTACAGACTGCGACTTAATTAACTCATCAAGTTCATCCTCCTAACAGAAAAGGCAGACGAACTACAGATTAATGAACCTGTGTTTGCTCGCCCCTCTCTCTCTCCCCAGCCACAGCAGGCCGCCTTTCTCTTTTTATGGTTTCCCTTCCTTCTCCTCCTGAACCCGGCAGCATCCCCCCCGAACACCCACCTGGGGCTCTTCTCCACCTTCCTCCGGTGTTTCCCACTCCAAGCCCGGGGAGGGGAGGGAGGGGTGAAGGGGTGGGGGCAGGGGGGGCCCCCACCCCGAGAGCTTCGCCTTCCTCATCCCTGCCCGGAGCCCCCAGTCCCCGCAGCGGCTCCACGCAGCCTGCAAGCTGATGCGGAGGCAGAGGGCTGGGAATGGGACGCTGCTCCTTTAACAAGTGGAACGCGCAGGCTTTATTTTTGACACACGATTCATAGTTTAGCCCGAGCCCTGATATTCAATCAGCTGAATACAGACTCTGGAAGACGAGGCATTCTCCCTGCCTGCGTGTTAATTAGAAACGCCAGTCCTGGCTGACGCCCACACTAATCAACTTTCTCCACATCTTGATGGCAGACACACACCCAGGAGGGGTCTCTGAAACTCGGTGGAGAAGTTCCCAAGGCCTCAGGAGGGAGTGGCTTTGAACACAGGGCCATTTCTCCTTAAATCCCTTTTCCTTTTTCTCTGGGTTTGCCCCTCACTGAGGTCTGGGGGGACTGGTAGAATTCGATGTATGGATCTAAACCTGGAAGAAGGCGCTGTGTTGGAAGATGAAGACATTTGTTCCCCCCACCCCTGACCCCCTTATAAGGCGGGACCTTTGGTAATTTCTCCAATGCCCAGATGCCCCTGCAGGACAACTTTCTGCCTCTTCTCTGGACTTCCCCGTGCAAGTTCAGTTCCTATTATCTCCCCCATGAACTGTGCACCCTTGATATCACTTCTCCTGCCTGCTCCCTTCCTTCCCCCCCCCCACCCCACCAGCCTTCCCTCCTCCACCAGAGAAATAGGCCCAGCCCCTCCCTTGCTCAAACACCTTTGATGGCTCCTTCTGGCTCTCAGGACAAAATCTAAATATAGCATAACATTAAGGCCATCTGTGATCTGGTCCTACTTATCTCCCCTGGGCTTTTCCCCAAAAGTCTGTGCTTCTGAAATATAAGGGAGTGTGAGAGTCACCTGGAGCCTTTGTAATAATACAGATTCCTGGTGCCCCCTTCAGATATTCTGTGTCCTTTGGCCTGAGCTGGGCCTGGGAATCTGCATCTTTAACCATATCCCAGGTGACGGCATCCGGGGCATCCTCAGACTACTCTGCAAGGCAGGCCCTTTGCTCACAGTTTGTAAGTTGAAATCCCTTTTCATGCCCAGGCCCAAGCCCCTGCTCAGGGCTGGCCCTCCGTCTCCAGTGGCCACACTGACTTCTCCCACCTGCTGCTCCTGCCTTGCGGCCCCCATCAGGGCTGCCGCCTGGACTGTGGTAAGTGGGGGTCCTTTCCCTGGAAGCTCCCAGCCCACGGGTGCCCGCAGAAGGGGGGATCTTCTGTCTGTGGGCAGTGGGTCCCCGTGCAGCCCCTGGAGCAGCTGCATGTTACTTTAAGGGACTGTTCAAGGTTATTTTTTTAACTGTCCTTCCAAACCAAGAGCTATTTGAAAATTTGGAAGAAAAAAAATAATCCTCCCCAACAGTAGCTCTTACTGTTGATCAATAAAGATCTTGAGTATGAATAATAAAAAAGAATGTGAGTTCTAGAGTTCAGCCTCCTGGGTTGGACTGACCCCCTCACCTCGCTACCAGCATGCACTGTGTGACACGGGGCAAGTGACGTCCCCTCTCTAGGCAAAGCGCGAATAATGGCCGCACCCACTTCATAGAGGTGGACGCGAGGTTTTAAAACATCCGCAGACGGTCGTGCTGGAGACCCCAGATCGCGGCCGTCACTGTGGGGGTGGTGCACGCTCGCTCTGCCTGCGGGTCTGGGTCTGGCTCTCAGGCCACTCCCTGGACCGAGCGCCGTGCTTGGAACATAGTAGGTGCTCAGCCAGTGAATGTCTGATTAAAATGGACAGCGAACAGTCAAGGGATGCCAAGAAGCTTCTTTTTATAATGTTTATTTATTTGAGAGAGAGAGAGAGCGCGCGCGCGGGACAGGGGCAGAGGGGGGAGGACAGGATGGGAAGCAGGCTCTGCACTGACAGCAGAGAGCCGGACGCGGGGCTCGAACTCACCAACTATGAGATCAAGACCTGAGCCAAAGTCGGATACTTAACTGACTGAGCCCCCAGGGGGGCCCCAGACAAGCTTCTTTTATGCATCCAGGCAGTTCTCACAGTCACACACACACACACAAAGACACACACACACAGACACGCGTAGAGGACACGTTCAGACACACAGAAGCACAAAGACAGAAACGCATGAAGACGGACGCCGCCAGACACAACACTCCGCAGTGACACACTCAGACACCCAGCAGTATAGACAGGCACTCGCGCACACAAAAACTCACATGGATGCCCACATGCACACGCATATGGACGCGCATATTTTCACACGTGCATGTGCAGGCGCACGCGCACACACAATGCCGGTCCGTTTTCTTCTCTTACGCCAGCAAGACCAGAGGCAGCGGCCACGGCAGCAGCGGCCTCCCTGTCTCCATAACAAAACTGCGTTTATTTGAAGAGTGTCAGGAGGTCATTCCTCAGCTAAATAGGGTCATGCCCGCCCTTCCCATCTCCTCCTAGGACCTATTCGGCCATCCATTCATCATGCCCCGTATCTCCAGCCACAGGGACCCTCCATGGGCGTCCCAACGTGGCCCCTCCCACACTGGGGGTGACCACAGCCACTCTGGGGGGCTGGCTCCAAATCCCTCTCCCGACCCGCCATTACTGAGAAGGCGGAGGCTTAGAGAGGAGAAATGCTTCCATTCCATTCATTCATTCATGACGAGGTTGACCCATCTGGAATTACCATTTTTAAAAGATCAAAAATGTCAAACATCAGCAAATTCAAATGGTTCCTCCTAATATTTAATGAGTGGGTCCCTCGTACTGGTCACAGGGCGAGGCCTGAAGACACGGGGATTGGCATGCCAGTAGGCAAGATGGACCATACTCAGAGAAAGGAACACACTGACGGCAGACCTGGTGGCGGTCGTAAGGGTGTTGAAGCAAAGAGCATCAGGTGAGAGGGTGGGGCGTGATGGGAGCGTGGGCGCGGGGGGGGGGGTTGTAGATAGAGAGAGGACCTCTTTGGGAAGTTGACATTTGAACAGAGAGAGTCCTGAGTGAAGTGGAGGGAGGAGCCCCATTCACAAGCAGAGAGAGTGGCCAGTGCAAATGCCCTGTGGCAGAGAGTGTGGGAGAGTTCAAAGGTCAGGGTGGCTGGGGCAGCCACAATGAGAGAAGGCTGGGGAAGGAGGGCAACGGGGCACCGAGGGCCGGTCATGTGGGCAACTTGGGTTTCTTTCTTTCTTTTATTTTTTTAATGTTTCATTTATTTTTTGATACAGAGAGAGACAGAGCACGAGAGGGGAAGGGGCAGAGAGAGAAGGAGACACAGAACCGGAAGCAGGTTCCAGGCTCTGAGCTAGCTGTCAGCACAGAGCCTGATGCGGGGCTCGAACCCACGAATGTGAGATCTGACTTGAGCCGAAGTCAGAGGCTTAACCAACTGAGCCACCCAGGCGCCCCATCTTGGGTTTCTTTCAAGGGGGATGGGAGTCAACATCACCCAAAACTCCCAGGAGAGAAGTGACCGGATCTGACTTCCGTGAGAACCGTCACCGTTTCCGGGTAGATGCTCAAAAGAACAGAAGACGGGACCCAAGCAGACACTGGAACATCAGTGTGCAGCGCAGCACTATTCACAACAGCCAAGAGGTGGACACCCCCTAAAGGGTTAACCAGATGGGGTCGCTTCTTACAAACCACTGACCCCTGCCACACCGTGGGTGAACCTCGAAAACATGACCCTAAGCGAAAGAAGCCGGGCACGAAAGGACAAATGCTGCGTAGCCCGACTTACCGTGAGGCAGAGAGCCAGAGAGCAGATCAGAGGCCACCGGCAGCCAGGACGGGGGAGCAGGACTCATCCCCGGAGACGGGAGTTTTGGGGGAAGGCGTTTTGCCCACAGACCATGGTGGTGGTTGCCCAACACAGTGACTGCCCCTGATGCAATGGAACCATATGCTGAAAAATGACTAAAATGGGCACGTTTTACATTAGATTTATTTCCCATGGTAAAGAAGGAAACTGGTAGGGGCAGGACGGCGGCGAGAGACCAGAGCGGCCAGAACATTTTACCCAAGGTGTCCCGGGGAGACTGGTGACACTGGGGCTCAAGCCCAGGACTGTGCCCCCCCCCGACCCTTCCCTGCGGCAGAAACATCCAGCTGTGGGGGCTTTAGGAATAGAATCCCAGCTGAGCACTCGGATTCTAGGTCTGCCCTCCCAGCTCTGTGACCTTGGGTTGATGACAGCCCCTCTCTGGGCCCCAGCTTCCTCATCTGCTGAGCAGGAATGGTAACAGCGCCCACCCCCGGGATGGCGGGCAGATTCGTCGGCACAGGTGGGTGAAGGGCTTGCCCAGGTGCCTGGCAACAGAAAGTCGTCCCAAACACTACTCAGCGGAGGTCACTGTGGAAGCCATGGGTCCCCAGCCCCAGGGGCTCTCCCTTCTCCTCCCTTTCACTCTCTGCTCCTCTCCCTCACCTCTCCCCCTCTCTTCTTCTTTCCCCATCCCCTCCTCATCTCTCTCTTCTCTCCGGGATGGGTTTTGGGGCCATGCACACTGTGAGGTCCCACAGGAATCCCCACTTGCTTTGATGCTCTGTGGTCACCATCTTGAAAGTCTCAGAACTTCCTGATCACTGTGAACCTCGGGGCCTGCCACCCCCTGGTCCAGACCCTCCCCCGCAAAGAGAACCACGGTGCCCATTTCTGGTGCGCAGGAAAGTGCTTCTAGAACTCCCAGCCAGGGGGCCGTGCCCACTAGCTCACCGCTACAGCCTTCTTCATTACTACTTTTAATGACCCGCCTCTATTTTAACCGTCTGTCCTCTAGGGAGTAGCCACGGGGATGGGGGCAAGAAAAGCACAAGGAAAATACTCAGATTCCCTCTAGCTTTCTCTCTCCTCGTCCCAGAGACCGTGGGCTGCTTCAGGGACAGCGGTAGTGAGGAAGAGAAGGACCACTGCAGGAGGAGGGTGTCCGAGGTCCTCTTGTCTGGACACTCAACGCCGGCTGCGTCTCAGACTCGCCCGGAAGAGATTGGGAAAAGTGGTCCCACCATTCCCAGGGTTCCTGATGACTCCAGTGCAGGTAGATAAAATCCAGGTCCCTGCGGGGCCCCATGCCATCGGCCACACACCTCTCTTCTGTCAACGCCCCTCCACCCCAGGGCGTGGGCACCTCCCATTTCTTCTACAAGAACGCTCTCTCCCTGGGTCTTCAGCCTCACTGTCACCTCCTGAGGCCACATCCAGAGCAGGTCCCCAGCCCCCAGCCCTCTCCATCAATCACCTGAGTTGGTTAACTCTGCAACACTGATCCCAACACACAGCTCCCTCATTTATGTTTCCCCATCGGTCTCCCCGACTAGGACGTGAGCTACGTGACAGCCAGGACCTCAGTGTCCTGCCACTGTGGTGGCCCTGGCTGCCTAGCCCGGGGCCTGGCACGTGTCGTTGCAAAGTAAACATCAGTTGCAAACACGACCTGTGTTTTCCACATGTGCCTTGGCGACTTGCAGGTGTCTGGGAATCTGAGACCCGGATGGGTCCATGTTGGCCTGCTCTCCACATCCCATCAGCCTTTTCTTGCACACCCCCAGCGATGGGAGGCTCATCCCCTTTTTCGACAGCCCTAACGGTTGGCAGCACTGACCGTCTATAGATGCTGAGATGGCCTCCCCATAACTTCCACCGACTGGCCCTTCATCCACAAAGCCCCTCCGAACAGACCCAATTCCAACATCAGACCACAGCCCCTCAAAGCCTCATTCAAGCTGCACCTCTCGGGGCCCTTCAATGATTCCCATTTCTTAGTTTCCCTTCTGCAACGAGAGGACCAGGATTTAATGGGAGTAGATCCCCGTTCGGGAATAGATACCTCTCGTTTCTCCCATTTATTTCTTCTGACATCCAGCCTCGTCTCCGAAATGTTCCACCATGAACTTGGATTCCTTCCACAATCAGACAGAAGAGTATTTAAGAAGAAACGCTCTTCAAAGCAACAGCCGTGCATGAGAACTCTCCCTCCTCCCACACCACCTCCTCCCACCCCACCACACAAAAACAAACGTCTTTGCAGTCTAGAAAGAGTCGGTAATGAGGAGCCGAAGTCACCAAAAAGGCAGAGATGCTTGTAGAGAAAAGCAAACATGTGTCCTGTTTTGTGAGGTCCGCTGGGGGAGGGGGTCACAGGCCCCAAAGAGGGACCTACTTGGTGACAAACCTAAGCCAGACAGACAGCCGGACCCCTGCTTTGTTCGGTAAGAGACAGAACTCCCAATGGGAGAGGGGCTTTCAATTTAGGAATATTCAACCCCCACCTCCTGGCTGTGCTGTGGAGAGAAGCCTATTGATCAGAACTGGACTGGGGGGGGCACCTGGGGTGGGGGTGCCTGGGGAGGGGGCTCCTGGGGAGGGGGCGCCTGGGGGGGGCTCATCTAACTACCTTGCATCTGACTCTTGGTTTCTGCTCAGATCATGATCTCAAGGCTTGTGAGTCTGAGCCCCACATCCGGTTTTGTGCTGACAGAGCAGAGCCTGCTTGGGATTTTCTCTCTCTCCCTCTCTCTCTGCCCCTCCCTCAGGTTTGCACACGTGCTCACTCTCTCTCAAAATAAATAAATAAACTTAAAAAAAAGAAAGAAAGAAAGAACAAGACCAGGTATAAATCCAAAACTCTGTTTCTAGTCACCTGGAAATGGGACTAGACCTCAGTTCCTAGACACCCGGAAGAGCCAGCGCCTCTGCGCAAAGACTGGGGGGTGAGTCAGGCTTGAAGTTTGCATGAAGACCTTCCTGGGGGTGCCGGAGCCTCTAGCATCATCCGCAGGGACTCCTAGGATGACAGTGGGAAAGGACTCTGGAAAACAGCCCGTCCCCACACCAGGCCGTCTTCTGGTGCTTCTCAGAAAGCTTTCAAGCAGCGAACATCGGCTTTGGTCACCAGGCCCAGAGAAGCAACTGGCAGGGTGGCTTGCCAGGCTGCAGAGAGGTCTCTCAGCAGGAGCTCTGGCTCCCGTGGGAATATCGGCCCAAGGGCCCTCTGACTTCCCAACATGGGTCCCCTTGGGCAAACCCAAGCAGAAGGCAGGGGCAGAGGGGTGCCTGGGTGGCTCAGTCGGTTAGGCGTCTGATTCTCGATTTCTGTTCCCATCATGATCTCGCAGTCATGAGATCCAGCCCGGCCTTGAGCTGGGCTCTGTGCTGGGCGTGGAGCCTGCTTGGGAGTCTCTCTCTCTCCCTCTCCTCCCACCCCTCTCCGGCTTGCACTCTCTGGAAAAAAAAAAAAAAATTTTTTTAAATAATAGAAAAGAAGTCCAAGGGAAGAGAACTATGGTGCTCCCTATAGGTCAGCCTCCCAGAACGCAGAGCAGGCGGGAATGAATGAACACAGAGGAGCAAACAGAAGACCCCACGCGCCGCTCTAGCCCCGCCCCCAACACGTTGCCTAGCACGTGGCTGGCGCCCCACAGACATTTGATGGGTGAGTGAGTGAGTGAAGGACACTTGGTCCAGCCTCATCTAACTACCTTGCATTTTTCTGCCTTTGGATTTTTGTTCACACGAGCCTTTTCCCCTAAAATGCCCTCTGCTTCCCCTCTGAGTCACACTGCATCCTTCCCAGCCCAGCTCAGATTCAACTCCCCCGTATGCCCGCTGAAAGAAGCCAGACACAAAAGAATCCATACCGTAGGGCTCCATTTATGTACAATTTTAGAAAGTGCAAGCTCATCCGTAGGGATGGAAAGCAGGGTTCCTCGGGGAGGGAGTCAGGGAGGGGGTTGGGGAGGGGAGGGGAGGGGAGGGAGGACTGGTAAGAAGAGTCATCAAAGGATGTGCGGGAACTTTAAAGGCTGATGGCCGTGCTCACGATCTTGATCTTGATCACAGTGACCGTCCCGGCGTATACATATGTCAAAACGCATCAAATCGTACGCTTTAAATATGTGTAGTTTATTAAACATGAATTGTACTTCAATAAAACTAGACCAAAAAAATATTCCGCCCCCCCAATCTCCAGATCCCCCCACCTCCTAACGATGCTGGATCGCTGGCTCTCTGTGCTCCGCAGGCGTTCACTCCCCAGCTCCTTACTGAGCATTCACTCTGAGCCCCGCAGTGGCCTGCTCGCTAAGACCAGTCCCAGCCCTCGTGAGCTCAGAGCCTGTGGGGAACTGGACAAGGGGGGCTGGCGGGAGGGGGGCGTCAGGGGAAGCGTGGAGGCTTCCTGGAGGGACCGTGTCCAAGAGCCAACCTGAAAGGCGAGGGAGGCAGGTGGAAGTCAGGGAGGAAAACCAGTTACGATGAAAGAAGCAACAGGCTCAGAAAGGGACAGGGTGTGATGGCGGAGCCAGTCAAAAGCTCAAGATAGTTGGACTGTAGGGAGGAGGCAAGAGAGGAGGGGGGGGCGGTGGTGGTGGCTGGAGGGGAGAGGGAGACGGGCTTGGAAACCAGCTAAGACATTTTGTTCTGGCAGCAATGGGGAAGCACCTGGAAGGTTTCGAGCCTGGGCCTGCCGCACCCCCGAAACCAGCTCCTCCACCGCGGCGGCCGCCTCGCCACCGACCATGGCGCCCTCCAGTCACGTCATCAGTTCTGTTCTGCAGCAAAATCACTCTGGCGGTCGGGGAGGGGGGTTGGGGATGAATTGGGAGAGAAGGGGTAGGAGCCTCGTGTCCTGGCAAGAGGTGGCCAGGCAGGTCCCAGGCAGCTGAGGGACTGGGCGGGATCTGGAGGGGCTTCGGGGAGCAAGAGAAGGAGCCAGTTCGGTTTCCGGCTTGGGCAGCGGAGTGGACAGCGGTGCCCGGTAGGGCGGCAGGTATGGGAGGAAGAGGTGACCAGTCAGTCCTGAGCACGCCGCGGATGAGGGGTCCGCCCCCCTGGGGAATCTGCTCGGTTGGCAGCGGGGTCCGTGAAAGCAACACCCAGGAGCCGGGTCTCAGAGGTTTCTCCTTTAAGCGGCATGATCCTGGAAGAAACTCTAAGTTCCCTGAGGGTCTTGGCATCAGCCACCACAAACTGCACGCACATCTAACTAAACACATCTTTGTCTCCTAACAGAGGTTTGTTGATTGACCCATTGCTGATTTCTCTCCCCAGATTTATACACATACGTTCAGTCTCAAGGGACATTGGCTTATCTGTTGGTGAGGTTTCCATCGCCTCCGTCCAGGCCTCAGGTGAGAGCAGCCCTAACTCCCCAGGACCATCCCGCCAAGCCCTCCCGTGACTCCCACCTGGGCTCCATTCCTGCAGAAGAGTCGGCCTTGTCGGCCTCCCTCCTCATGGTCAGTTTGCTATCAGAAGGAAACAGAACTCTTATGTCTGCATATATGAATCATTATATCTTGGATAGCTCCAACATTGCTCTCCAGGAAGCTCTGGCCAGTGTAAACAAGGCTGGGGACACAGAATTCCCAATTCAAAGGTTGAGAGATGCAACCGAGAGGTCCGGGACCTTTTCCGAGGCCACACAGCAAATCCAAAAGCAGAACCAGGCAGGCCTCCGGAGGCTGAGGGTATCTTGTCCCCAACACTGGCTCATCTTCCCTGTCTATACTCTCCAGTGTTAGCCTCTGAGGACCCTCAGGGTCTCAGATCAGACAAGCCACGAGGAGTACAGAAGGGTAGAGTGACTTGCCCACAGACTCACAGCTAGGAAGGGGCAGGCTGCCTTTTCATGGTAGCAGAGGCTGGGACTCCCCCTCTCCTCCACTTCTAAGTTTCTCCAGGGAACGTGTACAATCAGCAGTCACTCTGTTTATCTACACTGATGAGCTCGGTCACGGCAAACTCTTCCTTCCCGGGGCATTTCGTATCTTTTCCTGGTTTCATATTTAATCTTCTCCAACTGAACTCCTGGGGCAAGAACTGAGTCGGATTCATCTTCCTGCTCCCCAGCCCCTCACAAAGTGCCTTGATGGTGGAGAAGGCTCAGTGAGTGTCTGCTGATTCGTTTTGACCCTTCGAGGCGGTGGGAAGGAGAGATCACTGGAGGAGGGGAGAAATAAGCCATTGACTGAATAATGCCCATGGCCATGGATGGCCCTCTGAAAAAATCTGGATTTCTACCCCGACTCTTTTTGCTACCATGTGGGAAATGCCAAGACAGCCATCAGCTCCTGGCCTCGGAGGTCTGTAAAGTGGTGGTGATGATAGAATGAAGGACTTGAGGTCTAGGCAATCAGAATTCACATGAAAAGGAATCACCTCTCATTAAGTAAGGGGGAGGGGCATTGTCCTCTCTCCTCTCAAACTTCATTGAGATCAGAGCCCGGGAAAGGGCCTGCTGCTGTCCACCATGGAGAATGATCAGTTCAAATAAACACACCCCAGTCAAGTCCATGCACGGCTGCGGTAGCTGACCCACTGGGTCCACTTCACAGACTGGGGCCCAGAGAGGTGGAAGGACTCCCTCAGGCTCACACAACAGGAGAGTGGCAGAGTTTGGCAACATGAGGTCCATCAGACAAAAACACCCCTGTTGGGAGAGTGGGCTGCTGAGTTAGCATCAGACAGCTCCAGGTTCCATCTCGGCTTTGCAAGTTAGAGGTTGTAAAATCCAGGAGAAGGTTGCTCAGCCTCTCCGCACCTCAGTTTCCTCATCTATATGATCCTGGTCCCCAGGACATGCAGTCAGTCATCAGGTAAGCTGTCATGGCTGCTGTTTACTTTCCAAAAGACCCCTCCAGAGGTAGCAGTGACTTGCATTGAAACAGATTTTGAGTAATTCTGGGTTGGAGGAAATGGTCCTGTGCATTAGGGGGTGTTTAACAGCACCCTAGTCTACCTATTGGATGTCTGTAGCAACAGACCCCCAGGTTAACAGCAGTGGGCAGAAGGGGAAAGTAAAGGAAAGAAGAGTAGAAACACCCACAGGCTTTAGAACAGAATCCTGCCCAGCTAACAGAGCATCCACCCTGCCCCTCTATTCCGAGGGATCCCTCCTTCTTATTTTTCTTAATAAAGGTACGATTCTATGATGTGAATATTTATTGATTACTTTATGTAGACAAGGCGCTTTCACGCATGCATTTCAAACAATTGTTCAACAAATTTGTGCTGTTCTTATTATCACTCCGCGTTTCGTCACTGATCGTTAAGAGCGGCCATAATTAATTGGGCACCTACCTTGTACCAGGCACTGTACTAATCACTCCACATTCATCATCTCATTCAATCCCCACAGCTCCTTGAGCTTAGTCGTCGCTTTTATCATTATTATTTTTCCTGGTTTGCAAATGATATGGCTTTGGGGGGGGGGGGAGAATAGCCCAGCAGGCCGGGGCCCTCCTTCCTTTGATGTTCAGTAGTAATGCGCAGACGTTGTGTGGAAATCTGAGTTGATGGTGGGTTTCCCTTGCCAGGCTGTGAAGCCGTTTGGGAGCTGGGGGAAGGGCACTTCTCATCCACAGTGGCAACTTCAGCTTCCGGCAGGGGCTTGGCACACAGTAGGTGGCTCATACAGGTTTACCGAACAGGCCAATGAAAGGATGCACTTCGCAGACGTCTAATTTACCTTTATTAACACCGCCCCCCAGACCCAGCACAGGCTCTGTCCCATAGTAGGATCTCTCAGCATTACTGTAGTTTGTTCAAAGAGGACAGGACAGGTTCTGGGATCCTGGGGCTTTCTAGGGCTTGAGATAGTCTGGCAGATCGGGCTCTAGATCAGTAGTTCTTTTCTTTTTCCTCCAATGCTTTATTTATTTTTGAGAGAAAGAGAGAGAGAGAGAGAGAGAGAGAAAGTTCGAGCAGGGAGCAGGGGGAGGGGCGAGAGGAAGGAGACACAGAATCTGAAACAGACTCCATGCTCCAAGCCCCATGCGGGGCTCAAACTCACAAACCGTGAGATCATGACCTGAGCCCAAACCAGACGCTGAACCAACTGAGCCACCCAGACACCCCTCTAGATCAGCAGTTCTTCAGTGGCAGTGATTTTGTACCCCAGGAGGCAGTTGGCAGTATCTAGAGACACTTCGGGTTGTCACACTCCTGGCAAGAGGAGTAAGTCAAGATGTCAGTAGGGGCACCTGGGTGGCTCAGTCAGTTGAGCTTCTGGCTTCTGCTCAGGTCATGATCTCACAGTTCATGGGTTTGAGCCCTGCGTCGGGCTCTGTGCTGACAGCTCAGAGCCTGGAGCCTGTTTCCAATTCTGTGTCTCCCTCTCTCTCTGACCCTCTCCTCCTCATGTTCTCTCTCTGTCTCTCAAAAATAAATTTAAAAAAAAATTTTTTTAAGATGTCAATAGTGCCTGCCCTTTTATAATCAAGCCCGTCCCACATGGACATATCAGCAGATAAATTATAATCCGGGATTGTTACAGATATTTAGGGACAGACGCTATGGGGTCACCTAGCTGTTCATTCACTCATTCAAAACCCCTGTATCAAAACCATCTGATGTAAGAAAATTGGAAGAAGGGGTGGGTAAGGAAGAAACAGATAAATACAGCTCAGTCGCACTCTGCCAAGCTTACCAGCTCCTGGAGTTTCTGCTAAAGACAAGCAACACCAGAGTGCTGGATAGGAAATGGGTGGGAAGTGAGCCAGAGAGAGGAACTCAAGGAGAGGGAGGAGGCAGCCACCTCCCTCCGAGTTACTCAGGGAGAGGGAGACTCCGCCCCACTGCAATTTCATCACATGATCTTCCAACTCTTTCCAACGGCGTCTCGTTGAGATGCACCAACAGGAGGGCCCACACAGAAAGCAATATCTGCTCTCATCACAAGTCACATCTGCGGGCCCCTTTACAGAGGATTTTCTTGGACAGCTCATATTACATTGTGAAATTTGTTTTTATTTTATAACAACAACAAAAACAGAGAGGCCCATTAGCATTGTGGCCAGAAATCCAGACCGAGTCTTCAGATCCAGGTACAGGTCTGGGCAGTGGGCTCGGACACTCACCAGCTGTGTGCCTTCCCTTCTCTTAGAATCTCTGTCTGTGAAATGGGATCTGCCTCCTAGGGCTGGTCAGGGGCGCAACAAGATGGTGTGTTCTACGTGGATCATTGAACTGCAGACCACACTCACGGGCACCTAAAAAGACTTGATGACTTTTTTTAATGCATACAGATTAGGGGGTGCTCATTAACTTAACAAAGGGATTCACCAGGAGAATTATCTTAATGTCACATTCTAGTAGGGCATTTAACACCTGGTGCCATTGACCATCGTGGGTTGGAGAGATGTCTTTGTAGAACATTCTATTACGTAAAGGATGGCTCCCCTGAAGGGTGAAACTGACCACAGTGGCCCAGATAAGGTCTCTGGGAACCTGCTCCCTCTGAAACTGGGTCAGCCCCAGCAATAGGACTGGATAAAGGAAGGCCTTTTCATGACTCTAAGCATGTCACCTTCCTACTCTTACCTATTCCAGGGCCCAGGAAAACGGTTTCACTTTCGCCTGTTCAAAGAGACACTTTTCTTTATAAGGAAGAAAGAAAATAAGCTCCAAATAAGACCCACTGACAGCAGCTAACTACTGGAAAGCCGGGGGCTGTCCGTGTTCCCAAACATCATCTCCCCAAATGCTTCAGGGTACCCTAGGAGGCAGGCATGATTATTGCCCATTTTATAGATAAGAAGACTGAGACTCGGAGAGGCTGAGAGTTTCTTCCTGCCATGACTGGGCTGGTCTGCACTGCAGCTGAGGCTCGAAGCCAGGCTCTCTAATTTCAGGGCCCTCCTCTACCTTCACAGAGAAAATAAGAGCTCTTGAAGAGAAGAGGAGATCCTACACAGATGAGTCTCATCTTCTTCCCGTGGCATTCAGTCTGTTTGCGTCTTTATCTCCCCCACTCACACCCCGAACATACTCTCCCCTTTTCCTCTCCTACACCAAACTCCAGCACAAATAAAACAGACTAGAGCAATCCCTCATGGCCCCTCTATAAGACAGGAATACTACTTTTATCTCTGTTCCACAGAGGAGGAAACTGAGAAACAGAGAGGCCAAGTGACCTGCCCCCTATCACACAACTCCATTGGTAAGCAGTGGAGCCAGATTCCAGGCCAGCAGAATCGGGCTCCAGAGTTGAAACAGTTAACACGACACTGTATGACTTTTTTCACAAGTAGGACTGGCTGGATTTTTCAAGAAAGGTTTTGTAATTTAGGTATCTTCCTGATTTGCTGTGCTTTCCATTATCACCCTTTTGTTTGTAACCAAGAGAAGGTTTCAGATCCGACAAGAACAAATAAAAAATCACTCTCCAAGGCATACACCTGATTCACCACCCCAATTTGATTCCTGTCTCTGGTTTTCAGAATCCACCTAAAGACTATACCCTCTTGGGGTCCTTGGCGAACTTTTCTTTCTTCCCTTTCCCATACTGGGAAGCCACCTTGCCATTGCTCCATTTGCAGAGCCCAGAGGATAGGCAGCAAATGAGGTTCAGTCCCTCCTCAGCTTTGAGCACCCATCTCCATTCACTTCTGTACCATGTGGTCCATCTGTGTATTCAGTTATTACTCATTCGGTCAACACAGGCGTAGCTTGAACAGCTCTATTCCAGGTACTGGGCTAGGCACTGGGGATCCAACAGCAAACAAGACAAACACAGTCTCTGCCCTCAAAGAACTTTTATTTTATGAAGAAGGACAGACAATGCACACCTAAACATATAAATAGGATAATCTAGATATTGATAAAGGCCTACAAAGAGAACTGACAGAGGGGTAGATAGAGAGTGACTGAGTATGGAGTGCTTAGCTAAGGGTGGTCAGGAAAGACTTCTCTGAGGAGTTGACATTTGAGCTGAGACCTAAGTGACAGGAGGGAGCCAATCTCATAAGGATCCGAGGGCAGAGGGGCAAGCCAAGTGCATAAGGTCTGGAGGTGAGAAAAACTCTAAGAGCATGAGGCACAGCAGGGGAGCCAATGAAGGGGGAGCGTGTTGCAGAGATAGGGCCATCACAAAGAGTCCTGCGGGGCAGGGTGAGAAGTTTGGATTTTATTCCAAGTGCACCGGGGAGCTGTTGGAGGGTTAAAAACAGAAGGATGACAAGATCTGATTTATGATTTTCAAATATAACTTTAGTTATCATGTAGAGAATGGATTGCAGAGGAGGGCAAGGATAGAAGACATCAGGAGGCCAGCCAGGAGGCTACTTTAATAAAATAGATGAAATGATGGTGGCTTAGGCTAGGGTGATAATGGAGAAGAAGATGAGAGGTAGATGGGTTGGAATATATTTTGGAGGCAGAGCTAACTACATTTGCTGATGGATTGGATATATGGCAGGGGAGAAAGAGGGAGGTAAGGATGACTCTTAGGTGTGAGTCCCCGGAGATGGCCCAGGACCCTTTCCGCATTCTGTAAATACCCACCTAACCCACATGAATGGAGGGTCCTCTGTCCTCTGCATTCTTATTTCTTGCTTTCATATTTAGAGTTTAAACCAACTTCCGAATACAGACCAAAGGCCACGATGCCTGGGCAATCCAAAGGGATTGTGGCAGTGTGACCACTGATATAATCACCAGTATAACCATCAGTGTGGCCCCCAGAAAAGTATGGGGTATGAGAGTAAGCACAGGCTCCAGAACCAATGAAACCTAGGTGAGAACCATTGTGTAACCATAAGAAACTTAATGAACATCTCTGAGCCTCAATTTCCTCATCTGTAATATGGAGCCATGATAAATATCTACCATTTTTCAGAATCTCCGTGAAAATCAGGAATCATATGCACATATTGGTCACTCAATAAATGGCTTTTTTTTTTTTTCATTTCTCCTTTACTCACTCAAGGTCAGGGTTTCTGCCCTGAATCCTAAGAGGTTGAAAGGTATATGATCCAAAAGGATGACTGTTTTGGCCTTAATGAAATATCTCAAGACTGTTTTAACAGTCAGGGTTTGGTGAAATGGGGGTTCACTGCCCCAACCCAAAGGTCCAACCTCCAGTTACAAATTGCCCCATTTAAGAATGCTGGCTCCTCTGCCTTTAGGGGCAAATTAGCTCTAGAATGTCCAGGTGGGAAGCCAGAGTGAATCTATTCCACTGAATTCACAGGGACCTCTCTCCAGATGCGTTGACAATGCTGACACCCTTGTTGTGGGGAGGGCTGGAGGGTTCAGAGAAGACCACAAGAAGTGGCCCCAGGGTATCTGGGCTCTCTGGGAAGCAGTGTATCTATGAGATGCCAGAAGAAATGTGTACAGATCTGTGTGCATTAAAAGGGGTGGGCACCTCCCCTCTGGAGGAAGTATGTGATTTTTTTTCTCCCCTACACAAACTTCTTTAGACAAGTACTACATACAAATTTGAACAGAGGAATCGATGCTTGGTTATACACCATGCCAGGCATCTAGATAACAAGGAGCACATTTAGAAAACGAAACACAAGATTAACCCTTTTGTGCCCAAACTTTCAAAAGGAATCGTTCCCATCTTGATAATCCTGAAGATCGTTATCTTTTCAGATCTCATCTCGGCCTGAAAGGGTTAAGTCAACTGAACGTCCAGGCTTTGACCCTCACAAGCCATCTATCGACTTGTAGGCAAGCGCTTCAGTCTGCTCACTTTCATATTTGACCGCCAATCCTCTCCACCTCTCATATTTTGAACCCAAGAAGTTAAGATGCCAAGGATATGATTTTCCTGAAACTAAAATGTCTAAGCCCCTAGACTCTTCTTCAGAATAAATCAAAAGATAGATTCATAGCATCCGCTATTGCTCAGTTCTATTGTTTTAAGCATGAATTTCCACTTCGTTGGGGTTAGAGATAGCTACTTGTATCTGTTTTTGAGTACACTTAAAATAAACCTTTCCTACATCATTTATTTGTAAAGAAAGGAGAGGACACCATTTTTAGCCAGTTGTTTTGTTCTTTGATATATATAGATATATAGATATAGATACACCTGTATACAGGCCCCGGGTTCTAAGGAAAGACAACGCGGAGAAAATAAACGCACGAGGGGGCGAAAATCACGGAGTGAAGGAAAGATGGAAGGAGGGGGTAAAGGAGGAAAGGGCAGGTTAAAGGAGCCCGTTTGCCCCCTTGGCGGCGCGGCAGGTTCAGCACCGCGGACAGCTCCCTTCTTTGTCTTGGTCCGAACTCCGGCGCCCGCGCTTAGCGAGGGGGCGACCGCTGGTGCACCTGCTGCCTTCTCCACCAAACCTGCTCCGGAAGGAGGGAGAGAGTGTAGAGGACAGGGAGAGACCTTCCTATCCTCTCCCCGTGTCTTCCGAAATCGGCCCTGATGCCATCCCATCACATCACGACTGCTGATTTTAACTTGACTTCACACCCGGAACCTCGCTTCTGTCTGCATGGTGTTGGGGGCTGGAGTGACGCCGTGGTGAGTTCAGATTGGGTTTGGAATTCGTTTTACTGTCACTGTCCCGGGTCCTAGCCTCCCACGTCTGTCCCCAGACAACGCCTAGCCTTTGACTGAAAAAAAAAAAAAAAAGCCGGCCGAAGATGTCAAACGGTTCGCTGGTGCACGACCCGAGCTGTGGACACACAAGGACGCCCAAACCAGCTGAGCTTGGCCCAAGACCCACAGCATCAAATCCAGGAAAACCACCACTGGGAGACAGGAGCCAGAAAGATGAGAAAGGGTTTCTTCTGATTCAACCTAAGCCTGGCATAAAGCAATGGATTATGTTATGTTCAGAAACTATACATCCCACCACACAAATTCAGCCTCATTTTTCTCCCTTTCGCCAAAGAAAGCATCTGGCTCTGAGTTCAACAATCATCACCCACAGAGGCTGTTCCAAATACATTTTTTCTGGGCTCTTTCGTAGGATCCAGGATAAAAAGAATGTCTCATGTTCTCCTCTGCCGGAAACCTTGCTTCCCCGAGGGAGTAGGAGATGCCGTGCGTGTGAAGCTCATTCTCCAAATCCTACACTCACATACATAAACACACACACACACACACACACACACACACACACACAGGAGAGAGAGAGAGGGAATGTAGCTGAGGGTCAGTAAAGTTCTGCGCTTCCGCCAAGCTTCAGAGAAGTCGACCAGCCAAGCCACAATTTGATCTCACAGAATTTGTTCCCAAGTGGAGCCCCAGGGTGGGGGTATAGACGAGGAAAGCTTAAGAATGAGCCTCCTGCACAAGGAACACTTCCTCTGGCAGTTCACAAATATGTTAGTAGGAAAGAAAGAGGACTCTTGCAGATCTAAAGCTTAGGGCCCCCGCACCAGCATCTGGAGTACAGAGATTTCGCCACAAACCAACCAGCCAGAAGACCCAGAGCCCAGTCCAGCCACTGTGCACAAATTGGTATGTGCCTCCAAAATAAGATGCTTCACCATCCCCTTGGGGGGGGGGGGCGGGGGGACGGGGAATCCCTGGATTTTTTGTTAAACAGCATTCTGTCCTTCCCCTTCTCCTCCCCCAAGAAACCTGGAGGAGAAAGGCCACCGCGCACTGCTGGGCAGCTCAAAGGAGTTTTAGAGAAAGCGCATCCCCGCTGAGGTCCCCGTGGAGCAGAAGGGCGCTCAGCGGGGTAAACATACTCGCCTTGGAGGAAGGAGCTGGGGGTCGCTCTCCCCGGGCCCCTCCCCCTCCCGGGGTCCGAGGCCGTGGACGCCTGGGGCGGAAGGGGGTGGACGTCCCCCACCCCGCCCGCTCTGGTGTGTCGTTCAGCCCGGCTGCGGTGTAAACCGCCTCTTTCCGATGCAGATTTCCCTTTTAACACCTTCTAAACAAAGGCTAATGAGGCCACTGCTTTACTCTATCAACATACAATCATTAGCAGCCGAGAAATACGCGCGCGCGCACACACACACACAGCGCGCAGGCTGCCAAAGTCGGGCGAATTCTAAAGGAACCCATATTAGGCTAACAAAAAGGAGGTGGGATATGGAGGGGCGGGGAGAGGAGGTGGGATAGAATGGGGAGAGAAGGGTGGGGGAAATGTTACCGAGACCGGGAAAAAGACCGAGAGGAAAGAAAGAGGCAGCACGATACGGACTCAAACGCAGACTCTCCCGTGGGAGGAAGGGTAACCAGAAGGTGGAGGGGGTCCTAAATTTGAAGGTTAGAGCCCTTAGAAAGCGCTCTCATTTGTGCTCCAGAGATGGCGTGGGGTTGTAGGCATCTCCTTAGAAACAGCTCCCTCGTCCCGCAGATCGTCTCCACCTTCAGACACGCTCAATGGGGCCGGGGAAGCCGCGACCACGGCCGGGACCCCTCCGCGCTGCCGGCCTCCTGACACCGAACGGCTGGGGCTGGCCTCCAAGGCCTAACAGCCAGCCGGCGGCTGAGGAGCACCCCAGCCGTTCTCAGCTCCGACCCTCGGCTCCTACGGCCACCTGGGAGATGCGCGTCGGCGGGCAGCGTCGGGGCAGCCCGCAGCTCAGCACCAAGTAGAAGTGCACCGTTTTCCCTCTCTGAACAAAAGCTTCAGTGTTTTCCTCACGAGTTGGGGGGCTGGCTCGCATCTTTCTTTCTGTCTTCCTTAGACGCCCCCCCCCCAACCTGGCCCCAGGAACCAGCCCCAGCCAGGGTCCACCCAATGAATGAAGCCTGAGTTTGGCCCTGGGTTGCAGCGTCCAATCTTAGACTATAGCCCGCAGGACCTTGTAGGGCAGCCTGGAGAGTAGAGACTCCGGAAGGGTACATTGCAGGAGAGGGACTTGCAGGAAGGAGAGAGGTCCCCTGCCCCCACCGCACAACTGTCCAGGTCTCTAAGCTGGCCAGCACTCACAAGCACACGCGCACTCTCGCTTTGGGACTGGATCTCCCAGAATCCGAAGCGGTGCTCAGCCACTGTCCTCCACACCTGCTCCCTGCCAGAGATTCCAGGCCTGCCCCCAGCTCCTGGTAGGGCTGCACAGCCGACCTGCACTGACCACCCAGCTCTCGGCCCCCGTGAAGCCGACCATAGCCTCTGGCCCCCGCGTCTGTCCCAAAGCTACCCCACCTGACAGTGTTGCCCGACCCCTGGGGCTTGTCCCTCTCAGGCCCCTCAAAGTCCCAGCCCAGATATTGGATTGGGGATGAGTTCAGACTCTAGAGCCACCCTTCCGGGCACTGGCAGGGGGACTCAGGGGACGGAGGGGGCTTGAGAGGGGTGCCATTGTTGAATGGATAGAGGAAGGGAGTTTGGAAGGAAGGAAGGAAGGGAGAAAGGGAGGGAGGAAGGGAGGAAGGAAGGAAGGGAGAGGAGGGAGGAAGGGAGGAAGAAAGGGAGGGAGGAAGGACGGGAGGGAGCGAGGAAGGAAGGAAACAGGGATTCCCTGCCTTTTTGATTAAACGTTCCAGGTCGGGCCAGCCCAGTTAACGAGACCGTTAATTAAGCCATGCGCAATTCAACTGACAGGAAGGCCCCGCACCCCGCGGAGATGTTCTGGAAACCAAGCAGTAAGTCCAAGGCAGAGCGCAAGGGGCACACCGGCCTCAGCGCCCCTGTCTTCCAGGGTTCCGCCTATGTCCCAGGACTCTCGGGGACGCCCGGGCCTAGACACTTTCCCTGCCGGGACTCGGGGCTGCCCCCAGGTGGCCACCCCCTCGGGGCTCCCGGAAGGTTCATCCACCCCCACATTCTGCATCTCTGTGCGGTTATCTAGGCCTGAGCCCGAGCCCTGACCTACTCATCACACTCCACCGGCGTGCACCCAGGCCAGCCAGGGCGCACGCGTTGCGGGCGTCCTCGGGCAAACTCGAACTCCCGAGGATAGAGGTTGGAGACTGGCCGGCAGGCTCGGCTCTCTGGGTCTCTCCGGAGCGCCAAACCAGCGGCTCTTCTCGGGCCTCCGGGCGTCAGGGCGCAGCCTCCACGCCCGCTCTTACTCGGGGGCCGATGGCGCGCGGCGGCGGGCAGAGCGAGGCGGCGCGGCGGGACGCTGAGTGTGTGTGCGCGGCGCGGCCTATATTTACACCCCAAACAAAATAATTACACTTTTGTCGGAGGGAGAAAGCCAGTGATTAGGCGCGGGCTCTTTGCGGCAAAACAGTTTCTCAGTGGTACACCAGTATAATTTTTCACGGCTGGCTGAAATCAAAGAGGGGAAGTAATGAATCCGGCGAGCAATTTAAATTTACAATTTGTAACGCCGCCGCCGCCGCGCAGACCCGGCCGAGAGCGCAGCTCGGAGGCGCTCGCTGCGTTTGTTTAATGTTAAAGCCCGCGCCAGCTCTTGGGGGGAGGGGGGAGGGGGAAGGGATGCGGAGAACGCGTTTCGGGGTTGAGGGGAGGTAATGAACGAAGTCGGGAGAGGACCGGCAGCGCCGCCCAAGATACCGCGCGGAGAAGACGACGGAGGGCGCACCCCTCGGGTGCCCTCATTGCGCGCGTTCCCCCAAGAAAGCAAGCCACTCCGGACCGTTCAAGGGGAAGGGATGCCTTCGGTGGAGCGAAGGGAGATAGTCCGGCGGCCGCAAAAGCTCCCAGGTCCTGCCGGGCTGCAGAAACACCCTCCCACACCCATCCCGGGCCTGAGAGCTTCCCGTGAGTAGGCTGAAAATTCTCTTTAGCCTGAGGGTAGGTCAGCTCCAAATTCCCGAAGAGTCCCCATTCCGGCGGCCGCCCGAGTCCCGGGCTGGAGAAGACAAGAAAGTAGCACCCCGCCCCCAAGCCCGAGCTCAGTGCGCCTCCAAACTCCCACCTCGGGCGGGTGTGTGCCTCTTCGCCGGTAATTAATTACCGAACTCAAGGGGGAATATGCAAACGGCATATTACTAACTCTACAGGGCTTAAGTGATTGGAAACAGATTATTATCTTGTTTGTCTTTTGTCTGTTTTACTTATCCCGCCGCCGTCTGTCGAGTTGTAATGTTGATACTCTTTAGTCTAGGAGGAAGGTTTTTATATAGTAAATTCCATCAACATCTTGTGTAAGTGACATTGCGTCTCCATGCATTACCCTGTTAAGACACAAGCGGTTTATTAGTTACATATAGGAGGGGATTTCGCTGCCTGGTCGCCATCTGTTAGCGCTGTTAGGGCGGGATAATTCGTCTAATAGTTGGTCTGCTGGCGTTTTTCGGATGCTGTGTGCCCTGGAAGGTGGAAGGCTGGCAAAGGCCAAGCAGGCTTTCCTGTGGTGGGGCTGGGGCTTGGAGGTTCTGGACTGGGGCTGGACTGGGCTGAGGCCCCCAGGGTGACTTCAGGGGAGCTGCGACCTGGACAGGACGGGTAAACTCGGCTACAGGAGGCAGAAGCCAGAGCAAGGCTTCTGGAAGCGGAGCCCTCATCTCCGGCAAATGGGAACTCAGCCCCTGGTGACTCACCACATCCAGGCTCCGGAAGACTCAGAGCTGCTCTCTGAGACTGTCCCTGCTTCCTGCTACCTCCCCAGCCTGGTGTCACGCTGCCGGGGCCTGGCTGTGCGCTGGCATTTAAGAACATCCAGGAGGTGAGGGCAGGTGAATCTGTCCCAGATGAAACCCGGCACCCGGCAGCCGGCAGGGTTGGCAAAGCCAGGGCTGGGAAGACACGGGAATCTGGCTCTCAAGGACCCAGCTGAGGTGGGGGGGGGGCGTTGGAGGACAGTGAGTTTGGGGTGCTTAGTCCAAAACAGGGCAGAAGGCTGTCAGATGGGGCTTTTAATGACCGTATGTGAGTCTCCCAGCACCCCAAGAGCTGTACGGTGCGCAGTGAGAATTGTTCATTGAAGCGTTGAGCGTGGTGCTGGATTTGGACGCCCAGCAGAGACGAAGAGGGAAGAAAATAAAAACAGACTGAAATCAAGAAAGAAAGTGATGGAGAAACAGAGGGGAAGGGAAACAGAAAGAGAACAGAGGCTGAACATAAGAAAGAAAAGGAGACGGGAAGGAAAACAGATGTGGAGAACGCGGGAGAGAGAAACCCCGCGAAACAAAGGCTGAGCAGGCAACCCCGTTGGCCTCCACTTCCAGCCTGGCGCCTCTCTCCTCCTGCGCTCTCGGTTCTCCCGGACCCTGCCCTGCCGGAGCCTGGGCCCCTCGGGCCCCGGGAGGGCGGAGCCAGGCCGCCAGAGGCTGTGGTTTTCATCTGGGGCTCTTGGAGCTCTCCCAGTTGGGCCTGGGGGACCAGGGGAGCTCCAGCCCACTTGTCCCAGGCCGAGCCCGGCTCTCACCAGCCACACGGCTACGTGGTGTAGACACCTGGGCAAGCCAGAGGATGGAGTCCAGCACCATCAGGCAGAAGCCACCCGATCTGGGGGCTTCTTTTCAGAGACCCAGCTGTGGGCCAGTGTCCCACCTGGCGACCAGCATTGCCAATTTCCTGTCCCCGGCCAGATCACCTCCCCTAGAGACTCGGGGCAGCGCTAAGCCTAGACAGGAACAGAGAGAGAAGTAAGCATCTCCGCGCCTCTACCCAATGCCCCGATATGGGCTCCCAGAAATCCTGCCCCCGACAAATCCACAAAGGCAATGCTAGGAGCGCACACACAACAGGGGCCCCCAAAACCCACAGAAGTCACCTAAACAAAAACACAGCCATCCACACGCAGGCACACGCAGTGTGACTGGCAGACAAGCACAGAGCCACAAAATTCTGTGCTCACAAACACATTCAACTGAGCTCAGTCACACACACACACACACACACACACACACACGGGGTCTCAAGCACGCACATGCTCAGGCACCCACAAACACACCCATTCGGGGTTTCTTTTAAGTCCACTTACACATCAGTGTTAGCACACACATACACAATAATATTATCCACATACACACACGTGCAAACACCCTCACGCTTGAGTGTCTGAAGGCAGCCTACACACAGACCAACAGAAACAAGAGCACATCGACTAACATACATCGCAGAACTATACACAAATACAAACACACAGATTTGCACCAAGAAAGACACATACCCAAATGTATTCACGTGATTCATTACCAACTATAAACAGAGGCACAAATGCAACTCTCAAGCGACAAACATACACGGACAAACTCAGTGAATGCACCAAACACACATTCACAGCCAAGTCTTGGCACAAACACACTTCTCTGGCTCCAGCCCAGGGCCTACCTACCCGGTCAGCCAACGGCGACTTTCAGCGAGCCCGATGGAAAAATCCTGCGGAGGCTTCCCCGCCTCTCTGCCTTGCTGCACCCAGTCGCCAGGTCAGCCCCTTGGGAAAGGAGGCCTGGCCTCTCCCTCCCGGCCCTCCAGACCCACACTTCCCTCTTCACACACCCCTGCAAGCGTCCCCCACACTCCCCAGGCCCCCAGCTCTTCCTTCCCCTCCGCTCTTCGTTGGAGGGAACTTGCACAAACAGCCCACACTCGGTGGGAGTGCAAGCGGCACCTACACAGTCTCCAGCATCCGGCCCCCACCCCTCGAAAGCATGACCCACTCACCACGATGCCCTGACTGGCTGACCCGGGATCTGGAAGGTGAATCCCAGAAAGGAGAGCCGTGGTGACCGCCACCTCTGAGCTGGTTTCAGAAAGACCCGGCCGCCCTGGCCCTGGATCGCTTCCTCCCCACCTCTTCCCCAGAGCCCCGTGGGCTGCGCGCTCAGACCTGAAACTCCAGGGTCTCGGACCAGGCCAGATGACCCCCGCCACACACACACACCTAGTTTTGGGGCCTGCACGGGAAAGATACCCAAACGGCGCGGCTCGCGCTCCTGCTTGCTCTCTGGCTCGGACGCCCGCGCTCTCTCCAGCGCTCTCTCTGTCTGTCCCCGAGAAAGGCCAGGGCTGGGCCCCAGCTCCGTGTGTGACAAAAGAAGCCGCCCGGCTCCGGGGAGCCCCGTGAACCGCGCTGTCGCAGCTCCAGGGCGCAGACCCCAGGGACGCCGGGCCGAGGGGGTCCACTCTGGGCGTGCTGGACTGGGAAAGAGGAGGGGGGGACGTAGAGCGCGCTCCGGGCCTCGGGCAACTTCTGCAAGTTCCGGGGATGGCGAATGGGGCAGGGGTCCCTCTCCCACTAGGCCCTGGAATCCTGGCCCCCAAATATTTGTGAGAAGAGAGAGGAAGGGAAATGCAGTTTTCAGATCGCGCGGCCCCCCGCCCCCGGCCCCAAACTGGAAGGTAAATACTTACTTAGCCTCCGAACCAGGTACAAGCTAATACTCAACAATACTGATGCCTTGTTTTTTTTGCTCTGTCCCGACCGCAACGCTGTAGCCAATTTAGATATGCTATAAATTTAAGAGGTTGCCATGGCCACCGCGCGCCCATTGGCCGCCGGGCCCCCTACGTGCCGCGCCACGTCACCAAATCTGAATAAGGATGCGCGAATTAGGCGGCGGCCAGACAAAGATGAGGATCGGGACCGCTTGAAAGTGGGGGAAAGTGCCGGCGCCTCCGCCACCGGGGAAAGCCGCTCCGCAGCGCCGAGGCCAGTAGCCACCCACGACACCTGGGGGAGCCCGGAGCACGCACTGGGGCGCGCGGCGCGGGGCATGAGGCTGTGAAAGCCACCCCTCCCCACCCCGCCCCCCGGCAGCCCAGCGCCAGGCCGGCGATCACCCAAGGACTTGACCGGCTGAGTCTTGGTCCGGACCGGACTCGCCCGGCGGCGGCCGAGATCAGAGGCGGAGCGCAGCGGCGGGGCCCGGGGGCCCGAGGGCCGGGGGCCCAGCGGGAGGGCAGGGCGGCCGGAGCCGCCGGGGCGCTATGATGGTGCACTGTGCCGGTTGCGAGCGGCCCATCCTCGACCGCTTTCTCCTGAACGTGCTGGACCGCGCGTGGCACATCAAATGCGTTCAGTGCTGCGAGTGCAAGACCAACCTCTCGGAGAAGTGCTTCTCGCGCGAGGGCAAGCTCTACTGCAAAAATGACTTCTTCAGGTAAGAGGCCGCGGGCCGCGCTGCCTGCGCGCTACCCTGCGCGCGCTCCTCCGGGCGCCCCGGAAGGGGAGACCGCCAAGCCAGCCTCCTGGCTCACAGCCTTCAATGGGAAGCGGGGCAGCCCCGCTGCTCTCCTCCTGTCCTGGGTCCAGGAAGGCGCCGGAGCCCGGGCGGAGGAAGAAGAACGCTGCTTCGCTGTCTCTAGTTCGCTCCTCCAGGCCGGCTTGGAGCCGCGGTGGGGCAGGGCGAGGAAGCCCCGAGAAACTTGCTCCCCACGCATCTCTGCCCCTTCCCCGCAGCTGCGACCCCGGGGCGGAGGTTCAAGCCCGGTTCTGAGAGAGGAAGGATTGTTGCCTAAGTTAGGGACTGCTGGAGGCTTCTCCCACCCGGCAGAGGGCAGGAGCGGAGGGGCTGACCTCCCGCAGGCCAGGGCCCCAGAGCCCTCCTGGACAAACCCAAACTTCCCAACTCCGAGGGGGCTCAGCCAGGACGGTCTCCTCTGATGATGGAGGGAGGGAACCTTCTCCTCCTTGGCACCTCCCCCCAACTCTGTAAACATTCTCTCCCGTGTTGAGATGTACAAACGAAATCCAAGCTGAGAATCAGGACCTCCAGGGTCCGGTCTGCGATGTGTCACCTCCCTTTGCTACCCACAGGGGCCCCCAGGTGAGCCAGGGCAGGTCACTTTTCTGGGCCTCAGTTTCCCCAGCTGGGAAACGCCGAGGGAAATGACCTGAAAGGCTGTGGGGTTCTCGGTGGCTCAGCCCTGCCTGCTACCGCCAGGCGCCCAGAGCCGGCTTTGTGCCTGCGAATTCCCGGGCACCAAGGGAAGGGGGGTGTGATTAACACCGTGGAGAAAGGCTGCTCTCCGGCCCCAGCAGCTAGGCACTAGGGAATTTGAGTAGGAGAAAATGTCAGCCTCGGCTTTACACGTGTAAACTCCCTGACTCTGGAGGCCTGAGGCCCCTAATGTGGCGGTGCTTGCAAAGTGCCTAATGATTTTTGATAAGGTGCATATGGCCAATTACGCTGCCGGATAAGGCCAAAAGTGACTTATGGCTTCTAATGCCCTCACTACATCAACGTCACCCAAATTCGCCCTGTTCAGAGACATGGGTGTGAGTAGATGTGGGGCCCCAGAGTCCTGGGTCCTGGCTCTCCCCCTCCACCCGCACCTCACCCCTCCCAGTGCTGGCCTGCACCACGCATTTTGGGGGAGGCTGTCCTTCTCCAAGCGCTCAAGGAAGAAAGAAAAGGATTTAGATCGGGAACTCAGGGGGGATTTGAGAGATCCTAGGTACTGGCCATGCAGGTTTAGAATCGCTTTCTGGTTACATTCTCCCAATTCCTGCCCGGGCCAGAGACTGGGCGCCGGGAGGGGTGGGGAAGACTCACTCCCTGGTTTCCTGAAACCATCGCTCTGAGGCCCTGCTGTCCACAGGCTCCCCACTAGCTCCAGCGGGTCCCAGAGTTGGGGGGGGACTGGAAGGCCTCCAGGGCTGGTGGCACTGGGAATCAGCGAAAGGTTCCTTCCTTCCTGCTCAGGTCCAGCTCAGAAGAGCTCCCCACCCCGTTGCTAGGACCTGCAGCCAGGCAGCCTGGCCTTACCTGGGCCCCAGCAAACTGGAAAAGGATCCCGGCGGCAAAGCCAGGAGTGCTCCAAACCTGGCTTGCCTGCCTTAAAACGCACCCTAACTTGGAGAGCCAAGTTTGCCTCAGGAAAGCAGCCCAGGCTGGGACGGGGGTGACATCCTGGGGTGCTCTGGCCTGTGTTTGGCTCAAGGCTGCCCCCGTGGCTGGAAGCCTGGTGGAGTGTGGATAAACCTGAACTAGGCATGTCAGTCCCAGCCCTGAGGACGGCCCAGGACATCTGTCTCAACCTCTCTTGCACCAGCCAGAGAGTATAGGATCAGGGTCTCGTTTGACAGATGTGGAGGAGCTTCTGAGAGGCTGGGGTGCATGGGAAGAGGTCAGGGGCTCTTGAGGATGGGACACAGGGCTGCTCCAAGGTGACGGGCCACGCTGTGTCTGCAGGCGCTTTGGCACTAAATGCGCAGGCTGCGCGCAAGGCATCTCGCCCAGCGACCTGGTGCGCAAGGCCCGGAGCAAAGTCTTCCACCTCAACTGCTTCACCTGCATGGTGTGCAACAAGCAGCTGTCCACGGGCGAGGAGCTCTATGTCATTGACGAGAACAAGTTCGTGTGCAAGGACGACTACCTGAGCTCCTCCAGCCTCAAGGAGGGCAGCCTCAACTCAGGTAGGAGGCCGCCTCCCCTCCCCAGCCTGAGGCCCTGAGGCCCTGCCGCCTCGTGGCCTGCCTGGCACTCTCTACCTTGCCCCTGTGTGCGGGCATTCTGGGCCTGGCTCAGAGCTCTCCGCTCCCATCAGGCATTTCTAGGGCAAATGGAAGGGGCGGGGAAGGGGGACAGCATTTGGAGTCTGTCCTGCAGGGTACGGACTACAAGCTCTTTCCTGCTCTCCATCCTTTGAGGGGCTTTTCTCCAAGTTGCCCTCCTCCCCCAGTTTGGAACCACACAACGCCACCCCACGCCCCTCCCTGCTTTCCGAATCTTTTCAGCTCTCGGTAATTTCAAGCCGCCCGGGGAGGACGCTCGCTGGAGTCTGGAGGAAGGAGAGACGGGAGAAGGCATCTGTGTCCTCCACCCAGTCCCCTCTCCGCGATGGTCGCTCCCCCCGCAAAGGCCGTGCCTCCCCCTTACCCAGGCAATAGCTGGAAAGGGCTGAAGAGGGCTGCAGAAGCTGCTCTCCGTAGGCCAGCCCGCCTGGAGGGAGTGGGCGGGCGCTGGGCCCCTGGAGGAGGGGCTGTCGCCTGGCCTGAGAGGGAACCCAGCGCGGGTGGCGGGGCCCGGGGTCGGCAGGAACCGGCTACCCGACTGGAGAGACCTTGGGCCGCCGCTGACACCGCTGTCCTCTTCCCGCTCTGTGCGCCCGCAGTGTCCTCCTGTACAGACCGCAGTTTGTCCCCAGACCTCCAGGACCCTCTCCAGGATGACCCCAAGGAGACGGACAATTCGACGTCATCGGACAAGGAGACGGCCAATAACGAGAACGAGGAGCAGAACTCGGGCACTAAGCGGCGCGGCCCGCGCACCACCATCAAAGCCAAGCAGCTGGAGACGCTCAAGGCTGCCTTTGCCGCCACGCCCAAGCCCACGCGCCACATCCGCGAACAGTTGGCGCAGGAGACCGGCCTCAACATGCGCGTCATCCAGGTGCGGTGGGGTCCGGGCCACCCTTTCCCAGCCCGGAGGAGCCCTGGAGCCGGGAGGCCCACAGGGGCCTCCCACCCAGTCTCCTGGGCCAAAGAGTGCGCCGTGTTCGGGTCTGGCGAAGGGCAGGCTCTGTGCCCGAGGTCAGGGCTGGATGGTCGAACGCCTAACCGAAGTATTCTGCTGTCCTGGCGGTGCGATCTTGGGCGGGTTGCTTCCCCCTCGGAATTCCGCCTCCTCCCCGTTCAAGGAGTTTTAAGCCTCGCTGGGGTACCCCTCCCTCCCCTCTCGGAGCCGAGAAGAAGGCAAGGTTCTCCGCGTGCCCCCTCCCTGCGCCGGTGCGCGGGCAGACAGACAGACGGCCAGAGGCCAGAGCCCGGCTGGGGAGTCGAGGGGCTGGGACCAGAGCCATGCTGAGCGGGAGGCCTTTATAAAGCCGTCAGGCCGAGGGCGGGCCGAGGACCAGGAAGCCCAAGTCTTTATGAGTCGCCCCACGGGTCCGCGAAATCCTTCACCCTTGGCTGGTTCCCCGAAGCCCCCTCCACCTCTCCTGGCCTAATCCGCCCAGCCCCCGCCTCTGGGCAGTCTTGGGGAGGAGGCTGTAGAACCCAGGAGCGGCTGGGGCAGGAAGGTGGGGGCACCCCGGATGGGAGCTCACAATCCCTGCTCTGTCCCAGGTGTGGTTCCAGAACCGACGGTCCAAAGAACGCCGGATGAAACAACTGAGCGCGCTGGGTGCCCGGAGACACGCCTTCTTCCGGAGTCCGCGGCGCATGCGTCCGCTGGGTGGCCGTTTGGACGAGTCCGAGATGTTGGGGTCCACTCCGTACACCTACTACGGAGGTAAGGACCCCCCTCAGAACGCGCTGCCCTACGCCCAGGCCCGTGCCATTCTGGGGTCTGAGGACGCACATGCAGATCCGGGGCACTGTTGGCCGCCCGGGGACCCCCACCTTCCCTTCTACTCCCGCAGGGGCAGGGCGTACACAATGGTGAACACACCTGAACAGACACACAGAGACCTACGCGTGCACACTCGCCCATCAACCCCTTCTGGGCACAAAATCAGACACCGATAGGGCGATACACACAGATAAACACCCACGCACCCACGCAGCACACGTGGGTACACTCCCTGGCGCAGGCACCGGAGTTCAGAGACCTCAGGGACACAAATCTAGACACGTGATCGCACACAACAACACACAGGTGCGTGCCACTCCCCAGTTACATTAATGACAAATATACCCAGAGAGGTTCACAGGCTCACTCTTTCCCTAGCATGGTGCCAAGGCGAGCCCTCGCAAATCCACCTGTCCCCCGTGCCAGACACACAGCCTTCCTGCTGCCCTCGGCCTGGCCTGGCGTACTTGGCGGCAGCAGGAACAGGGCACTGGAGGGCAGCTCCGGCAGTAGGGGTGGAGGGGTCAGGATCCATCCATGACTGTGCTGTGCCCGCCAGTGTCTGGCACCGTCAGCCGGGATGCCGGCCATTGCTCTGGGCAGGACTTCTGCGAACAAACACACCAGTGGCCATTAGGGTTGTAGGTACACAAACCGGACCAACCAGTTACCCACTCCCAGTCTTTGGGGCTGCAGGGGACTAGGAGCTGGAGTGGGCGGAGAGGAAGTCCGGGGTGCGTTGCCAGGTCCAAGGCCTGGGTGCACTCTCCTCTTGGTCACTCCTTTTCTTCCTTCCCTCCTCTCTCCTTCCTCGGGGGGTCTCCTCACCCCTTCATTTCCTTGGCACTAGCTTGGAAACTAGTTCCAACTCCGCCCCACTCCTCACTCCCCTCCCAAATCCCTCACCGAGGTTTTCTGAGACCCCGCCTGCGCACTAGGGAATCCACTCCCGGTCCGGTCCTGCACTTCCCCAGCCTTTGGGCTCAAGGAAATCACCTCCCCCTCCTGTTTGTTTCTGAGCCTCTGAATTTGGAGAGCGCCAGGAGTGCCTAAACCTGGGACAGACGTCGGCCTGGTTGTTCAGCGCCACAGGCCTACGTAGGGGGGCTAATGGCCCAGTTTGGGGAGAGGCGACTTTTCTTAGAAATGTGGCTTCGGAGGCAATGCCGACGCCAGCGGGTAGGCGCCCGGCTCGCAGACAGATCTGGAAGGGGGCCTTCTATACACCGGCGGCGGCCCGGGAGGCTGGAGCGTCCCTCGGGCCAGCGCCACCAGAAATAGTGGGCATGTTGGGCGGCCGTGTTTTGGGAGGAGACTCTGCGGCGGCAGGGCCCGGGACCGCTCGGATGGCGGATGTGCCCGGGGCGTGGGGGTGGGGTCTTCGGTCACGAACTCTCTCTACCTATCTGTTCGGCACACGATCGCCGCTCGGCGCGGGGAGGTGGCGGGGCGGCGCAGGCCGGAATTTCTCCCCGCCTGGGTCATTAAGGCAGGTCTCCCCGAGGACTCGTGTGCCCCCACCAGCCCCGCTGCCTTCTCTACCCGCGCGTCTGCTGCCTGGGGGTGGGGGCCAGGATCCGCGCGCCCCTCTTTCTCTGGAATGGAGGGGGGGGGACAGGACACACACACCCCCTCCCCAGCCCCCGGGAGGCAGCCCCGCCTAATCCGCGCTGGGAGATCCCGGCGGCGGCGGCGGCGGCCGGCAGCGGGCGAGAAAGGGGCTGGGCGGCGGGGCCGGCGGCTCCCCGTGGGAGCGCGGACAAAGCCCCAGCTGCGGCTTTTGTGCCCTTTTCAGACGGCGTTTGTTCCTATTACCTCCGGCCCGGCCGCCATATGGGCGGAGGCGGCGCGCTGCGCGCGGGGGCCGCGGCCCTGGCTGCTTGGCCGGCTCGCTGCGAGCCGCGGCCGGCCCCCGGCCCCGTCCCTCAGGGGCCCCCAATTCGTCGCTTCCAACCTTTCTCTTCACTTTCGGGGAGAATGGGACGAACGGTTTTTGAAAAAGTAATTGGCGATCGCGTTCGCCGTTGCCTAAGCCGTCTAGGAGCCGCGCCACCAGGCACCCCCATTGGAACCGATTTGGGGGTTTGGAGAGGGAAGGGACATCCGGAATTCGCCCTGGCGACCCAGACCCCAAGACGGAGTGCGAGGGCGGTGGAAGGGGAAGGGGGGCGCAGAGGAGACCCCGGCTTGGGGGTGCGCTGGTTTTCCCGCCGCACAAAGCGGGTTATTGTCACCGGTGCGGGCTACAAGGCGCTCCTTTCGTGGGGTCCCACGCCCCAGACCTTCACGGGCAGGGGTGGGGAGGAGGCCGCCTGGAAAGACCCGAGGAAGGGGCTCTGGAAGGAAGGGAGAGAGTTGATGTGGAAACAATTTATTGAGAATTAAGGGGGGCTTGTAACCCGGAATCCCCGCACCCCCTGATTTTGAGGGCAAAATGCGATGTGTGCATTTTCCTGGAGAAAGCCCATAGCTGTCACCAGATTCTCAAAAGGGCTCAATGTCCCCAAGTGTTTCTGAAGCTGGGTGTCCTGGCAGACCCACCCAGGGTGAGACTGAGGGACCCAGCCTTCCCGCTAAAACGCCCACGAAGCGTTGGACTTGACCAGGGAATGTCCTCCCGCCTTCAAGCTCCAGGCCTCTGATGAGGGGGGCACACATGGCGGCACCCCCGCATTCACACAGAAGGTCGCAGGACTGTACTTGAGGGGGCGAAGGACCAGCCAGGTCACCGGGGTGCTGGGGGCAGTCAGGGTTCCGGTTGCCAGGTCCCCCAACTCGTGAGCTGCTAGGGCAGGGGGCCAGGTCTGGCTTCTCCCTCCCCAGGGTCAGTCGCCAGTCCCTCTCAACCATTTGGTGCTCTGGTCTCTGTCTGCCCCAGTACCACGACCCCGCCCCGGCCCAGCTCTTCTGCTGCCTCGGGGCCTCCTCTCCGGGGTCCCTCTGACTCATCTGGCAGGTCCCTGGGTGCCTCTGCCTCTCCTGACCCTCCATCTGGTTCCCGGGGCCCTTCGCTGGGTTTTTCACGTCCATCTCCTCTTTCTCTGTGCTTATCTGAGCCCATCGCCCCGCTCTCTGTCTCTGCTTTGGGCTTGGTGCCTCTGGGTCTCTCTTCTGACCTGAGTCTGGGGACTCACTGCCGCGTCCCCTCTTCGCTCCCCTGTCACACCGTTCTCTGCCCATCTCCCACTGACGCGTCTCCAGCTGTTTCAGTGTCTCTGGCTCTCGGTGGACCCCCCCCAATTCTAAGGCACCGTCTAGGATGGTTCGCTGTCTCTGTTTCCACTGCCACTGTCTCTCTCCATCTCTGTCGGGGAACCTCTGACTTTGAAGTCATGATATTTTTCTGTCTGTGCTCCTGGTCCCTGTGTCTCACAGCCTGGGTCTCTGGGCCTTTGGGCAGCTCTCATGGTCTCTCTGGGTGACACTGGCCCCGGTGGGAAAGGGGGGTCTGCGTCTTGCCCCCTCGTCTGCCGGCCTCTCCCTTGGTCTCCGCAGCCCCCCCCCCCGCCCTCCCCTGTCTGTCCAGGTGCCCTCCTGCCGACCCGCGTCCCTCCAGGCCGGGCCGCCGCTGACCTGTCCCTGTCTCCTCCCCCCCCCCGCCCCCCGCAGACTACCAAGGCGACTACTACGCGCCCGGAGGCAACTACGACTTCTTCGCGCACGGCCCGCCGTCGCAGGCGCAGTCCCCGGCCGACTCG